>VMDR010014068.1:0-24046 GCA_007922815.1 Macrotus californicus | reverse complement strand
AGGAAATTCTGAAACATGCTACAACATGGATGAACCTTGAAGGCATCATGCTAAGTGAAATCAGCCAGTCACAAAAGGACAAGTGGAACCAGAGGATCCACTTCAATGAGGTACTGTAAGTCCTCACCTAATGTCAGCGGTAGGTTCTTAGAAACTGTGACATTAAACAAAACGAGCATAATGAGACCAATTTTACCACAGGCTAATTGACGTAAACAAGAGTTAAATTCATACAGCATATTTCTGGTGACAGAAACATCAGCAAAGTTCTAAAGAAAGACCCAAAGCATTTCTAATATTAGATATTAAAAGAAATGTGGGAATACAGTTAAGGAAGGGAGATTAAAAAAAACAATTAAGAGCCTTATTTTCTAACACACTTATTCCAGCTCGGGGTTTTGGGTGTCTGGAGCCTCTCCCTGCAGCCCAGGACAGAAGGTGGGACCCCACCCTGGACAGGCCACATCGTACACCCGCACACTCACTCAGACGGGGACAATGTGGACAGGCCAGTTCACCTCACATGCACGTCTTTGGGATGTGGGAGGAGACCAGAGTTCCCAGAGAAAACCCACGTGGAGAGTGGCCCAGCCAGGTTTTTTTTCTTCTCATCAACATTATAATAAAATAACTTTGTTATTCAAGGACCTGCTGTCGCTAAAGTAGTCAAACTCAGCGAGACAGACGGTAGAATGGTGGCTGCCAGGGGCTGGGGAGGGGGTTGGGGAGTTGGCATCTAAGGGGGACAGTTTTAGTTGTGGAGGACAAGGAAGTCCTGGAGACGGGTGGCGGGATAGCTGTACAACAGTATAAATATACTTAAAGCCACAAAACTACACTTCAAATGGTTAGTTTTCTGCTATACAGATTTTACGCAATAAAAGAAGATCCATTAGTTTTGCTTCCCAAATGGTCTCAAATCCATTCCTTGTCTCCGCTGTAGCGTTTGATGCTCTGTGGGCAGAACCTTTGCTCTGGCGTCCTGCCTTCAGCGTTCCCTCAGTGACAGCCCGACCCCTCTTAATCAGAGTGTTTTTTGTAAACCTCAGATCTGTTCATGTAGGTCCCCCCACAGAGCCCTTCAGAGCTCCTGACTGCCTGTCTGACTAATTCTAAGCCTGACCTTCAAGGCTCTCCCTTGTCTGCCCCATCTACGTTTCCAGCCAACACCCCCCTCTTTTTGGTCGAGTAGTTCCTCAAGTGCCTTCGGCTCTTTCACCCCTCTGTGCCTTTGCAGGCGCTGCCCGCTCTGCCCGCATGCTCACAGTGATGCCTCCACCTTCCCTCCTTTGCACAGCCCATTCATCCTGCAGAACACTGCTCCCGAGTCTCCTCCTCTGTGATGCCATCGATACACGTCTCTTCTGGCCTCCATATCACTCCTTGTCATCTACATCTATTACTGTGTGCATCATGCTGCTCTGTGATTATTTGCATGCATCTCTGCCCTCAGGCAGTCAGTCAACTTCCCTCCTCTTCCTTTAGGAAGTCCTCCCCAGCTTCTCCAGCCCACAGGGACATCCACCTTGTCTGAGTTCACAGTCTCTCACAACGCGTTGAGCACACCGTTTGAGCATTTGATTGGACCCTGTCTTGTCTTCAGTTCTCTCATGAGCATTAGTTTTTCCTCTGTGGTGAGCTGGTAAGAAAGCTCCCTGGTCACTGGGACGGTGGCCTCCAGTATGGGGCTGGCTGCCTGGAAGAAAGGCAGGAGTGGACATTTAGTGGGCCACTTTGTGCCAGGTCTTCTCGTACCTGTCATGTACTCTTGCCTTCCTGATGACTCTGAGAGATACGTTATTGTTCTTATCCTTCAGAGGAGGAGACCGCAGCTCAAAAGGTCCATGGGCTGGCACCACGGCGTGGCTTTGGGGGAGTGAGGGTTTGAACCCAGGCCAGGCAGACCCCTAAGCTTGTGCTCTGCTTCTGGTCAAAGGCTGGGCTCCAGAAAGACTTGGTGGGTCGAACTGGGCTGAATGGGCACATACCCAGAGCATGTCTCCCTTACACGTGGCAGGATTTGATGTTTCCAGCAAACTCAAGTGCATACAAGTTGTAGGCGGCATCGAGGGGAAACAGCTTATGGTGGTCCTGGCTCCAGGCCTGGGGAAGGATCCAGGGCTTTGGAGGTGGGTGGAGAGTTGGGTGGCATTGGGGCAGCGGGCAAGTCTCCCTGCTTGTCCCAGGCAACCCTAGGCTGTGCTGGCTGCTCTGAGGGCATGGCCTTTTCTGCAGCAGCAGTGCGTGTATTTTGAGATCTATCTCTGTATTTTAAGATCTCAAGCAATTCCTGTCATCTTTCTGACTCTCATTTTCCTCATCTGAAAAATGGGAATTTACGTAGTTGTCTGTGTCAGGTTTTTGGGGACAGATCCTTTGCAGGGATGGCTGTGGCACTGTCTTGATGATAAGAAAATCCCATGCCCTTTTGAGAGGCTTTGCCTCCTCTCAGGGAGCCTGTGGCATAGAGGTGGGGAAGGATCCCTGGGCCTAGTTTACAGATAAGAAAGATGGAGCCTCTGGCCCTGAGCTGATTTGCTCTTGTCTCACAGCTAGTGGGACCTCTGGGGTTTTAAACTAAGCCTTTCTATTTGACTTAACTGACAGAGAGAAGCCAGCAGGTAAGAGGCTAAATCATCTGAATTTAGGGCCAAGTGATGGGGAGTTTAATGGTGAGGGATGGAGCATCGGGGGAAAAAATCATCAAATTACTAATTTAGAGGATCAGAGAAGGAGAATTAGTTGCCTCAAGTCACAGAGCAGAGCAGATTGGGCCAGATTGGGCCAGATTGGGCCAGATTGGGCGCAGAACTAAGCCCAGAATTTAGCTACAGTGACTGAGCAATGACAAAGAAAAAAAGAAAGAAAGAAAAGAAACCTCAATTAACACTAGTTATTGTATCCACTCGGTAATAGGCTCTCTGTAGGTACTAAGCAGTTAATCCTCCAAGAAGCCTGAAGGGTGAAGGGCCTTTACGGTTATTTTCAGATGTAGTTACGGAAGCTCCGTGAGGTGACCCCATGTGTCCAGAGCTCATGCTTGGTTAATCGGAAACCAACATTCGAGCCCAGATTCGACACCCAAACTGGTGTTCTTAGCCCCACCTCCCCGCTTGCCCGTGTAGGCACGAGTCTGGAACCTTGCATATTGACCAGAGGCTTTGAAGCCCAGAGAGCCAGGTTGGGGCAGATGGCCGGGCTGGTTGCTGGGTGCCAGCTGTCAGGGCCTCAGCCCATGGGCAGCCAGGTGTGCAAAGACTTCATCAAAGGGGGTGTGAGGTGTGGGGGGGGTGCACTGGCTTGTGGGCCAGGAAGTCCATGCTCACCGTCCAGACCTCAGTTCCTATCATGAACTATAGACGTTAATTGATTCCTAAGGTGCTTCCCAAACCCACATTTCTGGCCTCCCCCCTTCAAGGGGCTTCTGAGTTGAGGTTTTGTGGGGGTGCCAGCAGGCCCCTCCCCTTCTCCCAAGGTGTGAACCACCCAGGGAACATGGGGCTGGCTGTCATGGCAACCCTGTGTTGCGAAATGACGTAATTAGAGTTCCAAACGTGTGAAATCAAATACAACATCCGCAAACACAGCCTGGGGGTCGGCATGGCAACCGCAGGGCACCAGGACGGGTAGGCGCTCCCCACCCACATCAGCCAGCTTGGCTTGGCCACTTGGGCAGGCACAGAAGGCAACTGCTCCCTCTCCTGGGGCATCTGCAAGACCCTCTGCTGCTGCCCTGCTTCTCTCCTCTTCTTCCTTCTTGTTCTTGCTCCTCCGGGAGGTCGTGTGCCCCTCTGGTTAGGATGTTGACTCTTGCGCCGGACAGATCTGGGGTCACATCCTGACACAGAGCAGCTGTGAAGACTTAGGCAATTAGCTTCACTTCTTGAAGCTTCCTTGCCTTAGATATGAGCTGTTATTCTGTGCTTTCTCTTTTTCCTTCCCGTCTGTTGTTCTTTCCTTGGCTTTCACCCCTAGGGCTCCTGCAGGCCCCGGGAGCAATTGTGGTCTGGAGCCTGGGCACCCAGCTAATCAGCCAGCCCCTGTGGGGCTTTGCCATGTGATCTTATTCTTAGGTCTTCCTTTATTTGGACTTGAGTCCTCTCTATAAAATAAGGGCATAGCTCTTCTGTCTCTTTCAAAGTGCGGCCCAAGGCCATCTGTATCAGCAGGACCTGGGTGTCTGGTTAAATGAGCAGATTCCTGGATTCTTCCTCTTGATATTTTGATTCCATAGGTCTGGAGTGGAATCCAGGAATCTGAGTTTTAACAGGGTCCACAGGTGAGAACACTTGAACTAGATGGTTTCAATGCCTGGCTCTGATTGGCCTCCAGGATCCAAATGTCTGGCTCTGATTGGCTACCTTCTGGGGTCCCGCTTTTTATTCAGTGGCACTGTTGCCATCAGGTCAAGGCAGCCTTCCTCTGGTTCTATCTTGGTCTCTCACACTCATTTAATCCACAGGTGTTTCTTGTGCCAGACCCTGTGCCAGGTACTTAACGCTCCCACACCAGCGAAGACCTGGTGTTCCGTGTGTCTGGGGGCAGGACTGGGGAGGCAGAGACTGCCATGCCACTGTTTCTCTGTGACTCAGTTTCTTTGTGTATAAATGGGGATAATGATTTGATAATGAGAGTGTCCTGCCACTCCTGGGCTGGGGCTCAGGGGAGATGATGTCAAAGGCACGTTCTGTGGGGACCTGTGGCGTGCTGGGTACCATGCTAAATGCTTTTCACAGTTCACTCATAAAATGCTCCCAGTAACTTTATTATTATTATTATTTTGGAGGGAGAGGAGAAGGGAGGGAGAAAGTGAGGGAGAGAAACATCCATGCGCCTTCTGTATGCACCCCAACTGGGGACTGAACCTGAGACTTAGGCATGTGCCCTGACTAGGAATCAAACCGGTGACCTCTTGGTTTGTGGGATGACGCCCAGCCAAGTTGGCCACACCAGTCAGGGTGCTCCCAGGAAATTGCAAAGAGGGACTATTCCCCTCCATTTCACAGTTGAGGAATCTGAGGCCCAGAGAGGTGACGACTCATCTGGGGTCACTCAGCAAGTAACCAGTTTGGGATTGAAACCCTTTCCAGCTCCTGCCCTTCTCCCTCCCACCCCCCCTTCACTCCTCTCGCACGACACCCTTCTCTCTTCCTCATCTACTTTCCACCAGAAGGTCCAGAGGGAGTTTTCTGTGCTTGCTGTCTTCATGTCCTCACTCTTTACCTGTGGTCTGTTGTCCCCACACCCCAGACCTGCCAAGCTTGCCAAGGTAAACTTCCTGGGGCAAAGTCCAATGATCTTGACCTTTCGGCAGTGCTGATGCTGGACGTTGCTCTCTCTTCCTGCAATGCACTCACGTCCTGGGCTTTACTTTCCCCACCTCTACTGGAGTTCCTTAATCTCTTAATTTAAAGGATTGTTAAAACCCAAACTGTTGTTGAGAACCTGCCATATCTCCATTCTGCTGAGTGGGAGGGATATGTGGGCAACAGACCCTCGAGATGTTCGTCCTCCTGAGCAGAGAACACTATGGGCTGCCCCCCGAAGCACCTTCTCTGCTGCTCTTGGCTGGGGGATGCTGGTGTCTTCCTGCCTCGCTGCTCTGCAGGCTGCTCCTCTCTGCATGTGCTATCTTAGCAGTCTTGTCTGCTCCCAGCCGGAGGAGTCCCCAGGCCCCAGTCCAGGGCATTCTGTAATGAGCTTCAGCCTGGGATGTCCACAGGCCACCTGGATCCTATTACCTGCCTCTAATTGTCCTGTGGACTCCGGGCAGCCCCTCTAGTCCCTCCCGCACGGAGTTGCCATAGTACTTTCTCTAAATTACACTAGTCTGACCATGACTGCTCAGTGCCACAAGGTGGAATCCTCAATCTTTTACCTGCCTAACTCCTTCTAATCCTATCAGAATCACCTCCTCCAGAAAGCCCTCCAAGACTGATCATGTGGCTGCTCTGTGTGCCCCCAGCCCACCATGCTAGAGGATCCCCTCCAGCATTGTGAGATCCTTGAGTTCAGAGGCTGACACAGAGTAAGGCACCAGTGAATGTGCCTTAAATAGAGGCCAAGAAGCTGTAAGAGCTCACAAACACCTAGTCCAAACCTCTTATTCTATCAATGGGGACACAGAGGCCCAAAGTCTCAAATGGAAGCAGTGGCAGAGCCAGGACTCAGCCCCAAGTGCCTGAATTTCGTCCCATCGGGGCACAAGGCCAGGATGGTGAGAGGCCACTGAGGAAGCAGTGCTTGGGCACACTGAGTGGTCCTGGGCCCCATCGTGTTCCGGGCTTACTTTTTCTGGACAGAGGCAGTCAGCACTTTGTGCTTGTCCGGTGGAGTGCTCTGCACGTGAGTGCTTACGAAGTGTCTTCTGGGAGGTTGGGAAGCCAGCTGGAGCTGCTGTGGCCATCACGCCTCAACAAGGAGGGAGACTGCCCGCCTGAGGACGAGGCTGGTCCAGAGGGGCAGGGAGGGAGGTTGGAGTCCGAGGCTGTGGCTGGATGTGCTGCTGCGAGGCTCGCCTGAAGCCAAAGACTTGTGAATGTGTGTGTGTTAATAATGTCTTCTTTTTAACATGCGTGTCGGTCACTTGTAATCAAATAGTCCTGAGTAATGAAGATCATGACGAGCCTGGTAGGGTCTGTGCTGAAATGCCTGGTTTTGGGGGAGTGGAACGGACACAGTCCAAAGACAAGCCAAAGTGGAGGGAGGCTTCATGAGGGTCCTGTGATAGTGGAGACCGTGATAACTGGGGATTCATTCATTCATCTGACCACTCTGAAGGCCTTATGAGCACCTACTGTGGGCCAGAGAGTGGGCTTGATGTAGTGGGTCTGCTCTGGGACTCTCTTCTATTGGTCTGTCTCTCCTGGCACCAACACCACCTTGTCTTAATTGCTGTCGATGTGCATCAGTCATGGTATGTGCTAGTGTCTTTGTCCTCTGAGGCTGCTTTCACACAGATGCCATAGACTGGGTGGCTTATAAAACAAATGTATTTCTCACAGTTCTGGAGCCTGGGAGGGCCAGGGTCAAGGCACAGGCAGACTCGGTGGCTGTGGGAGCTCACTTTCTGGTTTATGGCTGGCTGTCTTCTCTGTGTCCTCATGTGGTGGAAGGGAAGAGGGAGCTCACTAATCCCGTTCATGAGGGCTCCACTCCCACCATGTGTCACCCCCCAAGGGTCCGACCTCCTAACACTGTCACACTGGGCGTCTCAATATGTGAATTCTGAGCGGGGCACGGACATTCACTCTAGGAAGTAGTGCAAGGCCCCAGCTTGTTCTTCTTCACGTGTGACTTGGCTGTTCTTGGTTCTTTGCACTTCCAAACAAATCTTAGAGTCAGCTTGTCACCTTTTTTATATGTATATACACACAGAGTGACCTGCTGAGGTTTTTATTGTGATTTTATTGAATTTCCACACCAATTTGAGGAGAATGGACATCTTTATATTATTGAATCTTCTGGTGCATTATATTTTGTTTAAAAACAAAGTTGATTTTATATTTTCTTTTATAGAGTGATAAGGTAGAGAAGTTAGAAATGCAGACAAGTAGACAGAAGACATTTGCTTTTATATTTATTTTATTCCCCTACCCATCAGCACTAACTCCATGGTCTTGTTTTCTACACATTTTATTTTACATGGTTGGGTTTATAATACTTAGTGGACAATTATATATTCCATTTAATACTTAATGCTAGAATATAACTTTTCATGTTAATTTCAAAATCTTTATAGACATATATTTCAATTACTAGACAGTCATTTATAAGTTGATATTCCATAACCTAACTCTCTAATCCATAATCCAGAAATGGAACTACTGGGTCAAAGATATGAGCATTTTAAGGCTCTTGATTCTTAACAGGGAGCCAGCCCCTGGCCGAGCTGGGGCACTAAGCCACAGCCCTAACCCGGTCCAGTTTTCTCCTTCAAAGGCCACTGTCCTTAGGACAAACAGGCAGCAGAGGAGACACAGCCTCCTCCTTCCGGCCTTGGGTCATTCTTAGCGGCTCCACCCCAGGTTTGCCCGGGCTGTTCTGCTGAGGTTAACTGTGACTCAGGACGGTGGAACGAGCCACCCTCCCTCATCAATCAGGGTGATGGTGGGAAGAGACAGCCCTTTGCTGGGCCCCTGGGAGGGGGGTGGGGCTGAAGGACAACATTCCTTTAGGTGACACGCTGCCACAGTTTCCTGTATGTTTTTTATGTTCTGGGCAGTGTGGTGGTGGTAGGAGAGGTAAGGGGTGGGGTCAGAGGTCTGAGGAGGAGCTCTGGTCATTAGTTCCCGTGTGACTGAGCAAGCACAAGGTGGTTTCAGTTCTCTGAGCCTTGGTTGCCTCATCTGTCCAGTGGGGCCAATGCACCCACCTCCCAGGGCTGCTGAGGGTTTCAGTGAGATTACATGGGGAAGGCCTTTGTGAATGAATCAGGCAAGGAGTGCCCTGACCAGGAATCAAACCTGGGACCTTACAGTTTACAGACTGGTGCTCAATCCCCTGAGCCACACCAGCCAGGACGTGAATGAAAAACCTTCTTATATTAGAAAAAGTCTTTTATCATGTTCTCAGATTATTCTCTGTTTTTTATTCTCAGCCAGAAGGCCCTCCCTGGGCTAGCCCAAGGGTCTGTGGTCACGGTCCTTCCTGCGTCCGGGCTGAGCTGTGGCTCTCTCACCAGGTGCCAGCCACCCCTGTCTCTTCCATCCCTGATGGCTCTCACAGTCTTGGCAAGAATCTTAAGGCCCGTCTTAGTAAATTCAGGCTGCTATAACAAAAATACCATAGAGCAGGTGGCTTAGGCAACAGAAATTTATTTCTCACAGTTCTAGAGAATGGGAAGTCCAAGATCAGGCTGCCAGCAGGGTTGCTTCCTGGTTTGCAGAGGGCCATCTTCTTGCTGTGGCTTCACGTGGAGGAGAGAGCTCATCTCCCGGGTCACTTTTGGTAAGGGCACTAATCCCACACATGAGGGCCCCACTCTCATGATCTAATTATCTCCCAAAAGCCTCACCCCCAAATACTGTCACATTGGGATTAGGGCTGCAGCATACGCATTCTGGGGGACACAAACATTCAGTCTGTAACAGGGCCCCAGGGCAGTAGCTTGGTGGGGTTTGCCAGTTGTCCTAGGTGCTTCCCACTTGTCCAAGATTAGCTGACCATCAGCACTCAGGACAACTGCCCTCTGCTCCACTCCTCATTCCCATCCAAGGGTGATCTTGGCAGTTCCCATGGCAGATGTCACCTCTCCATGAACTGGGGCCCCTTTGGTCCTGATCGTGATGCAGGGTGATGGTTGGACCTGATGCCATTGGAGGTCCCATTCAATCATGGGCTTCCTGTGCTGGAAGAAGTGGTGACAGCAGCATAAGCTTCTCCCCACACCCTGTATTTCTAGTCTAGACGGTGCCGTGGCGCCTGCGGCACAGGTCAGGTCGCTACCGTCAGCTGCCTCTTTGCTCTTCACGTCAACTCACCACTTGGTACTGAACCAACTCAACAGGGGTGACTGTCACAGACACCTCCTGGGTTTCCTGCGCGTAGAAGGTGAGGAGCGGCGGACAGAAAGATCCCAGTGGTGACCGCACACACAGCAGGCACAGGGTGGGGGCTGCCGGTCCCTCCTCTGATCCCCCAGAAGGGCCGCAGTGCAGGGGTGTGGGTGGGAGGTAGCTAAGCAGGGACTCAAATGCCTGTGTGTGTGTTCCAAGTCCTGGTGTGTCCTGGGCACCGCGTCCTGAGGGCTTTCTGGCCGCCACCTGCCTACCCATCAAAGTTTCACCCTGCCCTTTGCCAGCTGTGTGAATTTGAATAACGCGTGCAACTTCCTTAAGCTTTAATGCCCTCTCCTGTAAAGGAGGTTAAATATAGTATGCCTCCTTAAAATGAGGGTGGTGATAACCTCTATAAAATAGGAGTAACAGTAATCCGTCCATATAGGGTTTTTCTTTTTAAATTAATAGACTTTAGAACAGTTGTAGGTTTACAGGAAAATTGGGCAATAGTAGACAGTTCCCGTACACAGTCACCAACACACACCTACACACACCCCTCCTTTTTCAATTAACCTCGCGCTTTAGTGTGGTGCAATTGTTACGTTGTCACTGATATATTATTGTCAGTTAGAAGTTATTGCGCTGTTATTAACTGATGTGTGCAGTCGGCGTTAGGTTTCACTCTTTGTGTTGACAGCTCTGTGGGTTTTGACAAATGCACGATGACATGTACCCACCAACACAGTGTCACGCAAAAGAGTCTCACTGTCCTCAATTCCCCATGCGTCGTGTGTGCGTCACCCTTCCTGCCCCGCTTCCCTAGCCATTACTCTCTCCATAATTTTGCCTGTTTTTTCCAGAAAGTCATTCAGTCCATCAGACTGGCCCCTTCCACTTAGTGATATGCATTTAAGTTTCCTCCATGTCTTTCATCCCTTGATGCTTATTTCTTTTTATTGTTAAATAACATTTTGTTATATGGATATAGCACATTTGTTCATCCATTCACCTTATTGCTTCCAGTTTGGGGCAGCTATGAATAAAGCTGCTCAAAACGCCTGTGTGCAGTTTTTTGTATGTGTGGGTGGGCAAAAGTTTACAACTCATTTGCATAAATGCCTGGGAGCCTGGTGGCTGGATTGTGTGGTAGATGATGTTTAGCTTTGTAAGAAACGGCCACACTGTCTCCCAAGGCAGCTGTACCACTTTACATGGCCGCCAGCAATGAATGGGAGGCCCTGTGGCTCCACATCCTTACCAGAATTTGGTGTTGTCAGTGTTTTGGATTTTAGCCCTTCTCCTAGGTGTGTCGTGGTATCTTGCTGTTGTTTTGACGTCCAATTCTTACATGACATGTGATGTTGAAATCTCTTTCCATATGCCTATTTGCCATCCGTATATCTTCCTTGTGAGTTGTCTGTTCAGAACTTGCGCCCATCTTTTAAGTTGGATTTTTTCGTTTTCTTCTTAATTTTTTGAGTTCTTTGTGTGTTTTGGATGACAAGTCCTCTCTCCGACACGTGTTTGCAGATATTTTCTCCCTGTCTGTGCTTTGGCTTTTTATTCTCTGGACAGTGTCTTTCACAGAGCAGAAGCTTTTAATCTTAGTGAAGTCGAGCTCATTAAGGTTTCCCTTCAGGGACCACGCTTTTGGTTTTGTATCTGAGGACTCATCGACAAACCTGGGAGTCCCTGGCTTTCTCCTGCGGTGCTTTCTAGCAGTGTTTTAGGTTTGCATTTGACATTTAGGTCTATGATCCGTTTTGAGTTAATTGTTTTGAATGAGAAAGGTCTATGTCTAGATGATTCTTCTTCCTTTTTTTTTGGCTTGTGGATGTCCAGTTTTTCTAGTACCATTTGTTGAAAAAAAACCTGTCCTTTCTCTATTGATTTGCCTACGCTCGTTTGTCAAAGATCAGTTACCTCTGTGCATGTGAGTCCATTGTTTGGCTCCTGTTTTGTCCCACTGATCTGTTTGCTTATTTTGCCAATGTCACACTGTCTTCGATGGCTGTGGCTTTGGAGTAAGTCTTGAAGTCAGTGGTGCCAGTCCTCTGACTGTTCTTCTCAGTACTGTGATGGTTATTCTGGGTCTTTTGCTCTGTCATGTAAATTTTAGAATCTGTTTATTGATATCCACAAGTAACTTGCTTGCATTTTGTTATTGTGTTGAATTTATAGATGAAGTGGGAAAAAACTGACATGGTAACAATATTGAGTGTTCCTGTTCATGAACGTGGACTATCTCCCTATTTATTTAGATCTTCTTTGATTTTATTTTATCAAAGTTTTGTAGTTTTCCTCATTAGATCTTATATATTTTTTGTTAGATTTATGCCTAAGTATTTTATTTTTTTGGTGCTAATGAAAATGGTATTGCATTTGTGATTTCAAATTCCAATTGTTTGTTGCTGGTATATAGGAGAACAAGTGACCTTTTTAAAAATGATTTTTATTTATTTATTTTAAGAGAGAGGGGAAAGAAGGGAGAAAGAGAGGAAGAGAAACATCAACGTGAAAGAGAAACATCAATCAGCCACCCCTTGCATGCGCGCTGACTGGGGACCAAACCCATAGTCTAGGCATGCGCCCTGGCCAGGGGTCGAACCGATCACCTTTCACTTTTTGGGATGACATCCAAGCAACTGAGCCACACAGGTCAGGGCATGAGCAACTGACTTTTGTATAGTAACCCTGAATCCTGAAATCTTGCTATAATCTTTTGGTATAATATTATAGCTTCAGGAGTTTTTTGTTGTTGTTCTAGAGTCCTTGAGACTTCAACACAGACAGCCATATCATCTGCAAACAAAGACAGTCTTATTTCTTCGTCCCCAGTCTGTATACCTTTTATTTCATTTTCTTATATTATTGCATTAGCTGGGACTTCAATATGATGTTGAATAGGAGTTGTGAGAGAGAAAAGATCCTTGCCTTGTTCCCAATCTTAGGAGGGAAACCTCTAGGTTCTCACCATTAAGGATGATGCTGGCTGTGGGTTTTTAATAGTTTTTTTAATCAAGTTGAGGAAGTTTCCCTGTATTCCAAGTTTGCTGAGGGTTTATTGTTTAAATTTTTTTTTGTTTTTGTTTTCTGTTTCTTACTATGAATGGGTGTTGGATTTTGTCAACTACTTATTCTGCCCATATAAGGTTTTGAGAAGGTTAAGTGAGTTAGTGCATCTGGAGCAACCAGTACAAGGCTAACGTGGCAAATGGCCAACGTACGTTATAATTGAAAGGTCATATTGCACGTCAAACATGTTGATAGCAGGAATATAGAAGAGCAATTGAATTTTGTATGTTAACCTTGTATCCTGAAGCCTTGTTATAATCCCTTGATATAATAGTTCCAGGAGGATTTTTATTTTTATTTTTTGTCAATTCTTTGAGATTTTCAATAGACTCTAGAGTGAGTTGCCTGGGTTCAAATCCTGATTCCATTTACAAACTATGTGACCTTGAGCAAGTTACTTAACCTCTCTGTGTCTTAGCTTCCTCATCTGTAAAATGGGGATAATAAGAGTGTCTTCTTCATAGAATTGCCTAAGGAGTAAGTCAATGGGTATCTGTAAAATGCTTATTATAAAAACACCTGGCACATAGTAAGTGCTATACAAATGTCATATATTATTATTATCACAAAACACCAGGGTCCTCTCCTTTTTGTTGCAGCCAGATTTTTATATATCAGAGATGCCCCTGGGGACAGGTGGTAAGAGCATGAATGACTGTGTGGTCAGGGCAGTGGGAGCCAGGAGAGAGGAGTAACACGGCCAGACCGGTGACTTAGAGAGCTCTGTCTTGCTTCTGGGTGGGAGATGGACCGGAGGCAAAAGAGGCTGTTGGAGTGTCTAGGTGGTGGGCGCTGGGCTGGACCAGGGCGACACCTGTGGTCTGAGAAGCAGGGGATGCTATTGAAAGGAAGAAGCAGTAGCACCAAGACCCATTAGATGAAGGGAGATGAGGAGGAATCAAGGATACACAGTAACTATTTGGGTCCTTCAGCCAGAGAGGTTGGCCAAAACTACAAACTACCTGTCGTGTAGATAAAATCTGGGCGCGCAGCTGTGCCCCTTTGTTTACCTGTTGTCTGCGGCTGGTGTTACACGGCAACGGCAGTTGAGTGGTTGTGACAGAAACTGTACGGCTCCAACTATTTATTGTCCAGACCTTTACAGATAAGGTTGCTGACCCTTGAGCCAAACAGTTGTGCATTTCAGTAAATTAAAAAAAAAAGAGCAGTTAAAATAGTATTGTGATGTAGGCATCATTTTTAATCCATCCATCCATTCATTCAGCTTCTATTTCTTGGTGCCTGGCCTGCCTGCCTCTGTCCAAATAACTGGTTTGCATGGCTGGTCTGGTAGCTGTGGGCAGCGGTCTCAGAGGCAGATGCCTGCTTTCACACATGAGGACACGCGGGCTGCAGTGAGGTCCTCGGCACATCTGGACGGTGCCGCTGCGGGCCCACATGTGGGGCCTGCCTGAGCCAAGCTGGCCTCTGGGGCTGGGCGGTCCAGGCTTATGGGTCTTCTGGGGTAATCACATTTACACAAAGCTTTTCTCAGACATGGTGTCATTTACTCTGAATGACAGTCCCTGGAGCTCAGCATCACTATACCTCCACTGTGCCGATCAAGAAACCGAACTGGAGAAGCGATTAGCTCAAGGCCAAGGGAATAAGCAGGCAGACCTCTTCTTGGTTGGAGGTGGATATCCTGAAGGGGTGATTGTGGTCTCAGTTCCTTCTCCTTTGAAGACTTAGAGAGCAGGGCAGGAGTGTCCACTGGGCAAGAGCCCCCAGACCTCCGAGCCATCTGGCACCTTCTGCTTTGGCCCCGACCAGGGGTTGCAGATGCGATCCTGACACTGTGGGAATGCAGCTTTGCAGCCGTAATTAGTTTATTCCTGAGGTCAGCAGTATAAATAGTAGAAAAATGTATTTCCTGTTCCAAGCCAAATAAGCAAGTGGCAGCCAGTTGGCTGGGTGCCACTGATGGGATCTCAGCCATGCGTGTGCCTTGCCTTTGGCCACGAGTTTGGGCGGGAGAGCACAGGAGGAATGTTCCCCCGCAGGCCCAGTCCTGCCCTTGACTGGTGGCTTGTTGGGAAGGCTCCAAGAGCCCGACACCCACCCAGGCACTTCCAGGTTCCTGCTGTGATTGCTGGGACCAGCAGAGGGGGGCGGACACATCCAGGGGGCAGCACCAGCTCTGGCTTTTATGTCGGTGGTCGCTCCATGTGCCTGGCACGTGGTTGGAGATCAAGAGATGTTGAATGAGCAAATGAAGGGGACGGTGCCAACCTCAGAGTGGAAGAAAACTGCACGCGTCTCATCAGCAGGCAAGGCGACAGGACCATTGTCTCCTTCCCCGGGTTTGCTGGAGAAGTCAGAAGTCAGAGTCCTGGGCCGTTCCGTCTGCTGCAGAGATAATGGATGGTTGGCTCACCTTATGGAAAGTGTTCACTGTCCACAGGGATTGTTTTTTTAGGTATTTGGATGCTTTTTTTGTAATATGTGTGTCTGTATCCCTTGCACTTTTTATTGATTTACTTGTTTGTTCATTTGTTCACTCGTTTTTGCAGAGGTGTTATGTGGTGTGTAAGCAGTGAGGGAGGCAAGGAGGAAGGTGCTCCCTGCCTTTGCATCTGTCAGGCCCCCACCTTGATCCCTCTGTCTACCCTCACTTTCCTTGGCTGCCCATTTCTCATCATTGAAGCTGTAGCTTAGAGGTCACATCTCCTAGAAGGCACCTTGCCTGCCCAGACTAGCCCCCTTCTCTGTGCTTTCCAGCACCCTGCGTGGCCTGTGACAGAACCTCTGTCACTGTGGGAGATTTCGGTTTGCTTGTCTGGATCCTTGAGGGGAGGGCCTGGTTCTGGCTCTGGTTCTGGTTCTTCACTGTGTCCTGGAGTGGGGTCTGACTTAAGGCAGGAGCTCAGTAAATAGTGAATGAATGAGTGAATGAATGAATGAATGAATGATAGATCTCACACTCCCAATTCATGGCTTTCATCCCTTGTTGAAACTTTTTCTAATGAAATAAACAGCACCACTTTTTCTTTACAGGGATAGACCATTCTCTTCCTCCTGCGTGTGGCTCTCCAAGCTCTTTTCTAGAGGTCATTCGTGCTCCACAGGGCAGAACCCTTCTTAACACTTCCCCTCCACACTTTTTACCCAGTGAACGAAAAGTGCAGAAAGAGTGAGCATCTCACCTAGGCTCACGCAGCCAAACTGAAGTGTGGTTGGAAGCTGGGTGGAGCCCTGAGAGCATTCCTGATGTGAGAGCTGCCAGTTCAGGGAGGCCCGGCAGAGGAGTGGCAGGGCTCTGAATGCTGCCTTGGGAGAGCCCTCCAGGGACTCTTGGATATGGGGATATGGTCCCTTTCCTGCCTGGGCACATACTGCCACTTCCTCCCTGGGGCCCCACTTCCTGCCAGACACTCGCTGCTCAAGCCACGGATTTGACTCAGGTCCAAGCAAAGATGTCCTGAAATGTTTGCGGGATCAACCAGGTCCATGGGTGAGGACTTGCTCATCTTCTGCACTACCCTATGCCAGGCAGGCTACCCTTCTTTTTCAGCTTCCTCCAGAATTCTACCTGGAACCCACGATGACTTCTTACAGTCCACGCTGTGGCATCTGAACAGTGTCTTCTTCTAGAACCTTATCTCTGGCACCCCTTCCTCCCCCTGCCAACATTCTGGGCCTGAGGACCCACAAACTTCCATTTTACCACCTTTGGATTCATTCATGCTGGTTCATGAAGGCTCACTACCATTTTCCTGTGTGGGATCCCCACCAAGCTTTCTCCTGTGACCATTAAAATGAGCAAATACCAATTTGCTTCTTCTATTTCTTTTATTCACAAGATATATGATTCTCTTTGCACATGAGTAGGTCTGTGGCGACTGAAATATAGAGTAACTGAAACCACCCTCAATTTTGTCTCCCTGCTGTCTCCTTTCACCTCTGTCTGGTTTGCGACCACGTGGTACAGAGGAATCGTGATGTTGTAAATTATGGTTGGGGCCCGGATGGAGGCAAAAACTAACAGGGACCACAGGCAGAGCTGGCTGAAGCCCCGAGCCTGTCCAGTCTGCCAATGAAGGCTTTGCTAAGGAAGCAGCTGCCCAGAGCCATACCAGGGCATGGGGTGGGGGGATGTTGGACCCCTGAGTCCTCTTTTCCCACCTCTCTGCTGGGTAGTGGCAGCAGCAGCAAACCCAGGGCATGTGGCTCTGAGCCAGGCATAGGGCCTGGCCAGGTGCGCTTGTCCTCTGGCTTCGGGTACCCTGGAGACAGTACCTTCACCATGTCTGTCTCAGCCTCTCGTCAACTGCCCCAACAGACACATCTCCCCAACCCTCCTGCCTCTAGACCCAGGGTGCTCCTCACTCTCAGACCATGGAAAATCTCCAAGCTGAGCCCATGGCCAGGGGGCGGCACAGGCGTGGTCCTCACTGTCTGGCCACCTCCTGATCCGGGAGGAATTCGCCGGGAGAGCAGGGCCGGGGCAGCTGGTGTGCTGTGTTCTTAGCTGTAACGGAGACGCAGCTGGTTGGCACGGGCTGGGGCCCTCCCATTGGGCCGCTGTGTTTGGAAGTTCCAAATCCTCGGCTCTCCTTGAACAAGGAGGAATTCAGGACGCTGATCCCACTGAGGACGAAAAGGCCACGAGTTCCCAGACACCCTGCCCCCCCACCCCCTCAGGGGTGTTTGGTTGAAACTGTCATCAGATCTGGAGACAAGGTGGCTGGGGGCGAAGGGGGCAGATATCCAGCCTGCATAGATAGCCAGTGCTACCTGAGGGCAGATTTGGGGGAGAGGCTGAGACGGAAGGGGGCAATCGGTGCAGAGTGCCAGCTACCGGCCAGGCAGCATTTGCTGGATGTTATTCCTTCATAACCTCATTTGATCCATACAGCCAGCCTCCTTTTGAAATTGGTCTTATTAATCGAGGAAACTGAGGCCGGGAGGGTCTGTGGCTTACTCGAAGGCCCTAGAATGGTAGGGAACTGTCTAGGGTCCAGGCCAGTCTCTGCAGAGATTTCCTTTAACATAGACTGGTTATGAATCCCACCCTCTCCCCTCCCACCTCCCCAGGATCTCCAAGGATTGTGACAAATTGAAAATCCTATTAGTGTTAAATTAATGGGCTTTTCTTGTGGGGCAGCGGGCCGGAACGGCGGCAGAGGGCTGAGAGCATTCACTGGCAGAGGGTGTGGGCAGAGAGCAGTGGTGGGCCTGCCTGTCCAGAGCCCCCCCTCCTGTCCTTTATTAACCAGCTCATCTCTCCGGCTGAGCGGCCTTTTATCTGGGAAGGGGCAAAGGCGCTTTGAACCTTGGAATTAAATTCTGCTGGGGCCTGGGACAAAGGACGGAGCCCAGAGACTACTACCCCTCCTCCATGGCTTGGGGGCCGGGGTGGTCGTCTCAGGCCCATGACCCCGAGGGCAGGGGGCATGTGCCCGGCAGGAATGGAGGAGAGCTTTGTGCTTTTCCAGGCTGTGACAAGTCTCAGCGGGTGAGTCCCAGAGTGCGGTGGCTGCCAGCAGCTGGCATCGAGGGGGTTCTGTAGACTTCTCTCCCACCATCCCACCCATGTTACTTTTCTAGAGCTGCAGGCACGGTGTAGCCCTCACACGTGCATTGATTACCAAGTCCTCCTGCTCGTACTGGCTGTGAATGGGCTACGTGTATTGCGTGTATTGACTGCGGCTGGGCACTGTGTAGCGCTTAGGGTCACAGCTCCGAACCAGACGGTCTCTCCCATGGGGTTGGGTTGGAAGATCAACACATCAGCAGGTCATATACACATACCAGATTTTGGTAGTGCTACAAAGAAAAATGAAGTAGGTTAAGGAGAAGGTCCCTGTGAGGAGGGGACATTTGCATGGGGGCCTGAGTGAAGTGAGAGAGGGAACGTGTGGCTGTGGGAAGTGGGTGGGGCTAGATTCTGGGAAGAGGGAACAGGGAATGCAAAAGCCTGGAGACCAGAGCATGGCTGGGGAGTTGGAGGAAGGGCAAGGAGGCCAAAGTGGCTGGAGTGAAGGGTAGGGGGAGGGGGAGAGGGAAGACCAGGGTGGGGAGGGGTCAGGGCAGGGAGGAGGCGTGATCTGAACTGCCTGTTTCATAGTTATGCTGAGGTGAGAAGGGGGACCTCTCAGGGTCGAAGGTCCAGGTGGTAGCAGGATGGGGACCAGACATGGGCCTCTCAAAGTCTAGCCCAGGGCTTTTACTGCTGCTCCCCAGCCAAAGTGGAATAATAGCAATGAAAACTATAACACGTACAATTTATTGAACATGTACTGCACAGCAGACTCTTTGCTAAGCCACTTTTACCTACATTGGCTCGTATATTTCACAGGTGTGGATCTTAAGGGAATTACATCATGACATGCCCATTATACAGACACTGGGGCTGAGGATCAGAGAAGTGGAGGGACTTGCTGAGGCCAGCTGGGTGGGTCGAGCCGTGCCTGCCTGATGACAGAGCACATTCCTGTGGCATTCAGGCACCTGTAGTCCCCCACGTGAGACAGCCACTTGGAGCCCATGAGGACTGCTGCAGCTCCGGCCACACAGTTTTTCTGCTCACCTCCCTGTCTAGGCTGTGAACTTCTGGAGGCAGGGAGAGAGTTGCCCTCGCCTCTGACCCTGGTCACCGGTGCTTGCCCCTTTGCTGGGTGTGGGGAGGGAGTCTTGGGGCTCAGATGTGATCGGCACCTCTTGGAGCCCACTGTGTACCTTTCCACCTCTCTGATCCTCCTTCTAATCCTTCTACTGGCTCGTGCTGCCCACCTGGTCTGCTGGAGCGTGAGCTGCGGGGAAGGAGGCAAGAGCCAGAGCGGCACTCTCATTTCCATCTCTGTGACCCCCGCGCCAAGCCTGGGGCCTGGTTCAGACTCAGGGCACAGTGTTGTTGAGATGAAGGGATCATGAGTTACGTGAGTTCTGGGAAGGGGATTAGGTGCAGAGTGAGAAAAGAAAGGTGGGGAGGGACACACACACACAGACAGGTAGGGAAACCCAAAGAGAGGGACTCCAAGCTGAGACTCACGCTGAGAGGGAGGGAATGGAGAGGGCGACTCTGTCAACAAGGGAGGCAGAAATGGACAGACAAACACAGAGATGTGCAGAGAGGCAGGGAGATCGAGGGAGGCCGACATGAGGCTGTTCCAGTGTGAGATCGGGCTTCCTGGCAATGGGAGTCTGGCCAGTGAGGCTTTTCAGTAGGACAGGAAATGGGCAAGGATGGGCTGGTTAGGAAGAACACCAAGGAAACAGTGAATATGGCTTGTTTGTGGAGGAGGGGCGTTTGGGAGGAGGAGAGGGGGCAGAGTAGGTGGGTGGGCTGGGAAGGCCAGAGAGCCCTGAGCTGAGATTTCATGTCTCCACACCTCCTGTCCCTGGGTTTTGAGGGCCTGTGGGTGGGAAGTGGGGTCCAAGGTCCTCTGGTTTCCCATCGATCTAATGCCAGGCTGAACATAGGGTGATGGTGATGGAGTCGGGGTCACAAATGGCCCAAGGACCATTCTGATTTCTTGTCTGACCATGTGCCCTGATGAACAAATATGTTCATCAAGTACGGTCACTAAAATCAGAAGGATAGTGTCACTTGCCTAATGCCCCTGTTCTGGCTCTCTTCTCTACGCCTGTTGTTTCTGCTTACAAACTCCCCATCTTTCATCTGGGCCCTTACACATGTCCTCCACAACTGCCACACCCACTAGGTCCCTACAAGCCAGCCTCTACCCTGCAGCCCGGAGGGTCTTCCAAAAGCACAGTCTGACCGCGTTGCTTCTCTTCCTAAATCTTCAGTGACTCCCTAGTACCCACAGGTCCTGTGCGGCTTGGCCCGGCCCACCCTTCAAATCCAGTCAAGCACCTTCCCATCTTAGACCTTTGTTCTGGCCACACCGAATTTCGGTTCAACTTTGTCCTAGCACGTCACCGTCATTCCTTCTTCAGAATGTCCTTTTCTTGCCTTGTTCCCTGGCAAACTTCTAGCTGTACTTTAAGACAAGGTTCTAATGTCTCTCCCTCAAGGAAGGCTTCTCCCACAACTCCCATTCCCGAGGCTGGTCTGGGGACCCACCTCTGCTCTCGTGGCCACCCGTCACCATTTAGCAGTCTGCATAGTAATTGCTGGGGCACTTGTCCTCCTTCCTTTTAGATGCTGAGCCCAGGGAAGGACAGGCCATGTGTTATTTACTTGTACACCTGCAAAGCCTAATACAAGGCCATGTGTAAACTATGCTCTTTGGAGACTTTTGAATGAATAAAGACTGGTGGGCTGTGGGAGTCTGGCGGGGTCGCTGGGCCTGACTGGGCCATGCGGGGTCCTGGAGCTCCCATCCGGGGCTCTGGGATGGAATGAGACAGGCACTTAGCCCTCTCCTGGCACGGTTATTTTGGTTGTGGCAAATAAACCCCTCTGGAAAATGTGACCGCCTCTGATTCCCGTGTCTTCACTCCTGACGCCTTTCTTTCAGCGTGTAACGCAGGCGGCGACCTCTGTTAATAAAGAATAATTATGGGGCTGGATTAGAGAGATTATCGGGAACAGGTGGAGCCCCTCGCCCCACCCGTTCTGCCCCACGGAGGCGGCAAGGATGAGCTCACACTTTCCCCCTCTCCCCGGAGGATGTGCCACCAGGGCCTCCCAGCCATGGCTGCTAATCCTTTGGGGAGAAGAGAGAATTCTCCTGCCAGTTGATTCCCACCGAATCCCAGCTGAGATTCCAGGGGTCAGCAGAGAAGGGTCTCCCCAACCCAGCAGAGGCCCGATGCTGCCTTCTCTCCCCTGACCCAGAAAGCAGGAAGACAGAGGGTGAGAGTCAGTCGTGGGGAGAGCTCCTGCCTGGGCAGAAGGCCATGTGGGTTCTTGTCCTGGCTCGGTCCCTGGCGCAGGGCTGGTGGCCAGGCCATGGTTCCTACTTTGCCCTGAGTTCTGTCATCTGTAGGATAAGGCAGTGGGGCTTCCCAGCCTTTCCCAGGCTGGGCTCTGTAGAAGCAGTTCTGCTTTTGAAATACATAAGAATTCAGGGAATACAAGTCTCGTACAATGTAAACACACAGATTTCCTTAACTTTTATAGCCAGAGGGTCAAAGATATCATTTAAATATGAAAAATAAAATAATAGATGGCCCTGGCCACATGGCTAAGGTGGTTGGAGTGTCATCCCGTAAAACAAAAGGTCGTGGGTCTGGTTCTAGTCAGGGAACATGCCTAGGTTGCGGGTTCCGTCCTCAGTTGGGGAGGGTATGAGAGGCAAAATCACTTGACGTTTTGCTCTCAAATCAATGTTTTTCTCCATTCCTTCCTTCTCTTTAAAAAAATCAATAAGCATGTCCTTGGGTGAGGATTGAAAAATGCAATAATGATAATAGATGTAATTACATTATAGATATAAGGATAAACATTAAGAAATATGAAATAATAAATTTGGGTCATGGAAGGGAAAAGTGAAGAAAAAGAAATAAACAAATTCTGTCATGACTCCTAATAACAGTTACTGTTCACAATTCAATACAACAAGAAATCAACAACAAAAGATCAATTTTACCATGAGCATAGGAATACATATATTCTTTTGAATTGATGTTTTGGGATTCTTAGGATATATTCCCAGAAGTGAAATTGCTGGGTCAAAAGGCAGTTTTCAGTAAATGAGTGGATAAAAAAGCTGTGGTGCATTTACACAATGGAGTACTACACAGCAGTGAAAAAGAAGGAACTCTCACCTTTTATGACAGCACGATGGACCTGGAGACTGTTATGCTAAGTGAAATAAGCCAGTCAGAGATAGACAGATACCATATGATGTCATTTATACGTGGAATCTAATGAACAAAATAAACTAAGGAATAAAATAGAACCAGAGGCATAGGAACAGACTGACAGTGATCGGAGGAGGGGAAGGGGGGACCCAAAGATAATATAGGCATGACCCATGGACACAGACGATGATGTGGGGATTGCCTGAGGGGGGGGCTGGGTGGAGGTAGGCAAAGGGAAAAAGGGGGACAACTGTAATAACATAAACTATAAGATATAATTAAAGATAAATAAGATACATTTTACTACTCTCTCTTAAATATATCTTGCAATAAAAAGGAAAAAAAAATAGGAACTTCCGGCCAAGATGGAGGCGTAGGTAGACACACTGTGCCTCCTCGCACAACCAAAAGAAGGACAACAATAAATTTTAAAACAAAAAACAACCAGAACTGACAGAAAATTGAACCGTACGGAAGTCCGACAACCAAGAAACTAAGAAACATACATTCAGACCGGTAGGAAGGGCGGAGAGGACTCGTGTGGCGGGGCGGCTGCTGGTGGATCCGGGAAAGGTGCGGCTGGCTGGGAGAGGTGGCGGCTGTGGCCCGGGCATCCCACTCCCTCGTGAGGATAAACGGGGAGGAACAGCTGGGGAACGAGACAGACCCCACAATCCAGAGTTCCTGAGCGGGGAGGTGAAGCCTCAAAGCCTCTGATTGAAAACTCCTGTGGGAGTTGAGGCGGCGGCAGCGGGAGAAACTCCCGGCCTCACGGGAGAGCTCGTTGGAGAGACCCACAGGGTCCTGGAGCGTGCACGGCCCTCCCACCGGGGATCGGCACCGGAGCCAGCACCAGAAGGGCCCTGTTGGACCGTGGGTAGTGCGGAAAGTGACTGGTAACCGGCAGGGAGCGGAGCAGCCGCCATTGTTCCCTCTCGAACCCCTCCCCCACAAACAGCATCACAACACAGCGACGTGGCCGCCCTGCCCTGGTGAACACCTAAGGCTCCGCCCCTTACTACGTAACAGGCGCGCCAAGACAACAAAAACGGCCCAGATGAAAGAACAGATCAAAGCTCCAGAAAAAATACAACTAAGTGATGAAGAGATAGCCAACCTATCAGATGCACAGTTCAAAACACTGGTAATCAGGATGCTCACAGACTTGGTTGAATTTGGTCGCAAAATAGATGAACTAATGAAGGATACAATAAGGGAAATGAAGAAAAATGTACAGGGAACCAACAGTGAGGGGAAGAAAAACGGGACTCAAATCAATGGTGTGGACCAGAAGAAAGAAAGAAACATTCAACCACAACACAATGAAGAAACAAGAATTCGAAAAAACGAGGAGAGGCTTAGGAACCTCCAGGATGTCTTGAAACGTTCCAATATCCGAATCATAGGGGTGCCAGAAGGAGAAGAGGAAGAGAAAGAAATTGAAAACTCATTTGAACAAATAATGAAGGAGAACTTCCCTAATTTGGCAAAGGAAATAGACTTCCAGGGGGTCCAGAATGCTCAGAGAGTCCCAAAGAAGTTGGATCCAAGGAGGAACACAGCAAGGCACATCATAATTACATTACCCAAGATGAAAGATAAGGAGAGAATCTTAAAAGCAGCAAGAGAAAAGGAGACAGTAACCTACAAAGGAGTGCCCATCAGACTGTTGGCTGATTTCTCCAAAGAAACCTTACAGGCAAGAAGGGGCTGGCAAGAAGTATTCCAAGTCATGAAAGCCAAGGACCTACATC
>VMDR010014067.1:0-24062 GCA_007922815.1 Macrotus californicus | reverse complement strand
GTGGGAAGGGGTGTGCAGGGTGGAGGGGAATATAGGGGGGGAAATGGGACAACTGTAATGGCATAATCAATAAAATATATTTAAAAAAAAAAAGTGTTTTGTGTTTTAGCACAATTGAATGTGCTTGAGATGGAATAAAACACAAGCATATTTGAGATTGATTTTCAAATGGTAAATTCATTCATATATGACTTTTAAGAGTAAATGCTTTGGGGTCTTTAAAAAAACTCTTAATCTTTTAAAATGTCAATTTACTCACGCTGATGATGCTCTAAGACACTAGGAAACCTTTTAAGAAAGAAGATGGGAGAAGATTGTGTGTGGTGGGGGTGGGGAGTAGAGTAATGCAATATTTCTTAGTGTCATGTTATTTCACAATTTGTTTTTCAATATGTTTGGACTTCCAAAAAGGAAGACTCTCATATGTCAACAAGCTCATGAACTTAAGCTTAAAGTACTAGAAACAAAACCATAGCGTTAAGATACATACCACAGACGTATTCATATTCTTTGTGGGGTGCTGGCTGGCATTAATGTTCAATCTCCTGAGAAGTATACTTTTTTCTCTGGCAGATTTACTAGCTTGTTTCATCTCAATCCATGAATTATAAACAATGCCTAATAGGAAAACTTTCTGTCTTCTCGAAGGTCAGAGATAGAACAAGCAGACAAAATTCAGTTTTCCTTACCCGACAGCGTTCATCATTCTCGTAGCCAGTGTGCTCACGAAGAATGCAAACCTCTTATATTCAGTACAAAGTTGCTGCAAATTTTCAGAGCTAGAATATAAACCTATGAAATTGGAAAGATGTAAAAATATCGCTATTAATCTCTTACAGTCCCAGATTTAAAGTTTAAATTCTATGCTCTCTTTGCTCAGAAAAAGTCAACGTTCTTGTAAACAAGAAGGCAGATTTTTTCTTTCATGTTCTACCAGTCTGAGCACTTGTGAGAATTTCTGCTGGTATTTAGCTGTTAACCTACTCATGTTTTCCAAGGCTCAGGGTTTTCTGGTGTGGGGTTTTGGTTTTTTTTTTCCTCCTCTGCTGAACATTTCTGATACAGTAAAGGTGACCTGGTGAAAGTAGGTGAGGAGGAAAGAAAAAAATTAAAGTTCGGAAATGGCATTAAGAATATCAGTAATAAAACATAATTGTCTGGAAACGGTAGCCTTGAAGAAAGGTCCGTCAAATAAAATGGAGACTTGGTTTGCAGTCAGGAGATGGGTGCAATTTGTCTCTAGTGAGTATTTATTAGGTAAACTTTAGCTAGTTGACTTTTCTGTGACTCTTGATTTTTAAAATAAGACTAATGGAAAATAAAGAAAAAATTATTTTTAAAAATAAGTTTCCCAATTAAATATAATTTGGCATGAATAGATTATATGGAAATAAAATGCAATTAAGTATTTTGTTGCCAGACCCAGAAGAAAGGCTTTGAAAGAGTCTTCATTATAATTGCAGAATACTTCACTGCATATTCTTCCAATATTCTTACATTTTTCCCATCTTTATAATATCAATTTACCACATTTAATACAAACATGTTTATTAACTTCAAGTCATTGTCAACTTTTCCATATAGATAAAGAAATATTTCCCATACAGCTGTGGCTCTGTCACAGCACTTTAAGTCCTATGCATTGAACACTAGTTTGTAGAAAAAGAACACCACCACCCTAGAACTGCTATGATGATATGGTATATCACATCAATAGCAAGTTATTAGATAAAGGTTTAAGTGCAGATATGGTACTAAAAATAAAATCCCATCTACCCTAAAAGTCTTCTAGCCTCCACAGACATCATTTGAAAATAAATGCTGAGTGTAGTTTTTCCACATTTAAAAATTTTTTTTCTTTTAATTACAGTTTACAATTTCCACATTTTGATAGCGTAAAATTATGAACACACTTTAAAAAGACTGCAACCTGTTACTGGGCAGTAACTCAAGCAAAGGAAGAAATTTGACTGGACCAGTGATTTGTCAATGAGGCCTGAATCACAGAAGGTTAGTCTCTGGTGTATTCTCCTGGTCCAGAAAGTAGGAGGTGGTGGTCCAGTGAGCCAGAAATTGCCTGGCAGCATCAACATCCTGGCTGTTTCTCAGGGTAGATTGCATTTTTTGGCTTTTGCTCCTGAACCAAAAGTTCAAGTGTGAAAACCATGACTGAAGCCTCTTCTCGGCTGTAGCCAAGACACCCCCAGTTCAGCCAGAAGTTAGTTTGAGGGTGGAGTGCCCCGGCATTCCAGGAGTGGCACATGTCAGCAGGAGTTATGCCAGGGCTGTGTCCCAGCTGCAGAGCTGGGCTTGCCACACACCCTTCACTTCACTGATACACTGGATTTGTGGGCAACTAGGCAGAGATACTATTGAGGCTGAATCTAGGTGCTGAGTCTATTATCTCAGCTTTGGGAGGCATGTTCTGGGGAAGAGCAGGCTGTCACCTGTAGACTACAGACCGCCTCCACAGTATACCTGGAAGGTTCTCCTGTACCCTTTTGTTTGATTTTTTTTTTAGGAGTAAAGGGCTTATTTTCTCTCTTTGCTCCTTTGGTATCACCAAACTCTTCTACAACAGTGTTCCCAGAGCTGACATTGCATTAGAAGGAAGGGAACACCTCCCAACCTAGCCTTCTAGTGTGACCTGTCCCTTTATAATGCTGGCTTTGATGTTCTCTTTTATAAAAATAATTTTAGAAAATACAATGTAGACCATACTTATAGGGGAAAAATCAGAATATCACAGAGTTATATAAATTGAAGGTAGTCCACCTCACCACCCTTCAGCATCCTCACTTTCTAAAGGTAATACCTGGTAACATTTTTAGTGTGGTTTTCTGGAGCTTTTTATAAACACAAGGAAACATATATTAAACGATTAGCTTTACTCCTTTCCCTCTAGGCTTGCCCTGTGCACTGGCTTCCTATGATCTCATAAGAGAAGAAAGCTTTCCCATGTAGTGTCTAGGACCTGAGCCATGCAGCAGAGGTGTTGTCACTGACACAAAGAACATCTGGTTTTCAAACATGAGTCATGCAGCCAAGACTCAGATACTTGTGTCTCAGAGCTTAGCAGAGTCCAGTATCAGATTGATTTTAACCAGCTAGTGGGGTGCATGTGAGTGGATTTGTGATATGCGATTCAGCTGAAAATGTCAACGATTTGAACGTAATGAAATTAAACTTCATGGTTCATCTTTGGCACTGTGTTTAGCACAAAAGACAATTAGGATGTATGTACAAAATGGCAGCCTGATTAATTTTTACACACACAAACATATACAGTGCTCTTCACACTTCTTAATTGCTTTTCTGCTCTAAGGAATGTGTGACTGCACATCGTAAAAGTGTAGTATCCCCTTACATGTTGGTTCCACTTCATTAACAGGTAATATATCCCAAACACTGTGGAGAAGTGACTAAAGACATTTTGTGGGAAAGCTGCGGTGAAGACACTGCTCTCACAGAACACAATTATAAAGAATTACTATTCACACAATACACATACCTCTGTATAGAAATACTGTGAGTTGCTATTTTGAGTTAATGTCTGAGGTTTATCCTTCTAGCTTTTATCTTGTTTGCCCATATCAACCAGTAGGTTAGGGGAAAATATTGCCTCAGAATGAGGGAGGACAGCTTACAGAAGTAAATTGAAGTACTCAATAGCTTTTCTGAAGGCTAACGTGGATAGAATCATCTCGAAAGCCAACAGTTAGAAGAGAAGAAAGGGTGTGTTGAGCTGCATCAGACGAAGAGCCTAAAGGAGCAGGAGTCCCAGAGAGTGTTTATCATGACCACAGAGTGGGTAAAATGGCTGGTTTTCCCACCACTATGAAAGGAGATAAATGTTTCTCCAGTTTGAAAAAGGGAGTGGTTTAAAGAGATACCTGGTGAGTGTGTTTACATGTTGCCGAGGGCCTCAAGAGGTAACAGTAGAAACCTCATAAGGAATTAGGAAGACGAGATGGGGAATGTGAACTTTGCCCCTGTTCTCAGAGGATAGCCAGAGGAGACTCTAAGCCTTTCATATAAATGCCATGTCCAGCAAGACAACAGAGCACAGCGGATGAGGGACAACCTGGGTTAGCTAAATTGAAAGGAGTCTCTCCCCACAGAAGGCAGGGGAATACCCATTGATCCCACAGTTCTCAAGAGGAGCTGGCTGAGAGTAGCCAGGGCACCCAAAGGAGCTGGGGCAGGATGAGGAGGGTACAGAATGCCCGGGCCTGACATCTACAACGTATGGACTGTGGGCGTCAGCAGAGGAGGCCAGCAGGGCCACAGGGTAACTGAAGACCAAGGGCTCCATGCACATCTGATGTCAGGATAACATTTATGCCCCACTCTCCTTCTCCCTTCACCATGTCACCCCCAAAAAGGGGATGGGAGAGGTCAGAGACAAAGTAATCTTATGTTAAGTGGAAATTACTCAAACGGAAATGAATTTCGAATTAGCAAAATACAGTTTTCCACTGGCAGTGGAACTAGGGCTCTTGAGCAATGTCAAGGTCAGTGACAGAAAAAAACAGTTATATGTAGTGTGGGGAGGGACAAATTTTCCTCTACTCTTCTGGCTGGTCTAATAATTAGATTGACATGACATACAACAACAGGAGCACATACATACATATAAGAACCCCATATACATAAGAGAGTCAGAGACAGAGAGATAAAAATGTATAGCAAGTATATTCTGAGCTAATGATGTGGTAAGAGGTCTTGTCTTGGGGCTTCAGAGCAAAGAAAGGTCATTGGTAGGCCAATAAAGACAAGCAAATATTCAGTAATTAGTAGTTTGCCCTGCCATAAAAAGTTATTTTTGGTAAGAAGTCTTACTGTGATCAAGGCCCCAGATTAAATTCTTTAAGGAAGAGGTAAAAAATTCTCATGAGTCCACAGGGTCTTGATTGCCTTTGGCTCCAAATAATCCACATGACAGACTAGCATGTCTTGGGGAAGCCTGTTCTGAATCCCTTCACTAGCATACCTGAGTCTGTTTCTGGAATTTTCATGCCCTGTGTATAGACATGTACTTACATGTATGACTACACAAAAATTTGTGTGTATGTCTTTTTGCATAATATCATAGACCTTGGAGGCAAACAGACCTGGGTTTGAATGTTGTCTTGTCCCCTTAACAGCTGGATGACATTAGGTAAATGTCTTGATCTAAGATTCTGTTTCTGTAAACTAGGAATAATAATGTCTTAGAGACTTGTTATGATGATTAAATGAGATATAGAGATTATCCTAAAACCTGGCATATGGTAAGCCCTTAATAAATGTTTTTACCACAATCATTATAATAATCATTGTGTGAATGGGAAATGAAGAAATTCTGTGGAAAATAATCTCACAAGGTGATCTGATCATAAATTCCTAACTGGGCAGGTCATTGTGGGCAGTCACGCCCCAGGCCTATAGTTTCTCTAGTAAAAGGCTGATCTTCTCCGTTGGCTGTAAGCAAGGCCTGCCCATTGTTTCTGTTCATCTAAATTAACATGTCTTTGAAATGCTCCCTTTCGGACCCCTCCTTCTAAAGTGTGAGAGCACATAATCTTATCTGCTTTGGAATGCAGTCCCTCCCTTGCTTTGTCCCACCTCCATGTAAGCTTTCTTAGATTCTGTCCTTAATTTCAAATGCATAAAAGAAGCCGCAAGCTGTGATTCTTTGGAGTGTTTACCTTGCTCCCTGGCATATGTCATCAATTTGGCCCAAATAGACTTTTATAAAAATTCTCTACAGGTTTGGACGTTTCTTCCATCGACAATTGTGTTTGCTCATTTTGACTGTGAGTCTGAACTAATGACGGGCAAGGTTGGATTACCTATTGTACACACATAGCATAGCACATCCGACATTTTTTACAATTATTTCAATTGTTATGATAAAAATCTACACTTACCAATATTGTAAAACACTTAGAGGCTGTAGGGCCATTCTTGCACAGGTCTTTGATGACAGTATTTAAGGTACACTCCCTTTTACATGTTTATTTATTTTTTAAATTTTCACCAATAACCTTATTTATTTATTTATTTATTGCCTGGTAGATTCCTTTTTTTAAAAAAAAAATTTATTGTTGTTCATTTACAGTTGTCCCTGTTTCCCTCCCATTACTCTCCCCTGCCCTACCGGCCCCTCCCACCCACTCTATTTGTTTAATTTTGAGAGTTTGCTCTCAGGGAGGGATGTGTGCCACTAGATTTGGAGAAATGAGGTAAAACTCCTCTTGAACCAGGACAGAAATCTAAATTGTAAATGAGGCGGGTCTGTTCCCCAGCCCCACCCCCACGATTTAGGAGGCAGTGTGGTGGGTGGCCCCAAAGCTCCTCTGGACCAGGCTCACTAAACACTTCCTCCAAAGCACTCCTTTGTACGTGGCTTCCTCAAGGCTCCTCTAGGAGACTCAGTCATGTCATGCTTTTATTAGTGCATCGCCCTAATGCAGCGTGGGGCAGTGGTAGGTTTACAGTCGTCTGTACAGAAAATACAATAATTAATAAATAATAGTACAAGAATAAACTCTGTTTCATGTTTGTAATCCAGTCTCTGCCTTGCTTTCTCTCACCTCCTTGTAATCTTCCTAACATTCCCTTCTTAATTTTGGTAGCTAAATCTCCAGGGCTTCCTTCTGACCTGAGAGATTTCACCACACCTCTGGCCTAAACCTTCTTATTTAAGGGGGAGGGTGGGGATCCTAGCTCCACCCCCAAGGTTATCACAGTGCAAAGCCTGCAGTAAGCCGCCTCTCACACCTGAAGGGGCTAATAGTCCCTTGTTGTATTCTGGCAGAAAAGGCATAATGCTGTCTTTGCTTGATCTCTGGGTGGCCTTAAAGAAAGCATCTAATTTCTGGACTCAGTTAACTTATCTTTAAAAGGGGAATAATGATATTGTGTCTCAAGGGGGTATTATATGATACACTGTTGAAGGACAAAGCACTATGCAAACGATGTGATTATCATGAACCGGAACTAATTTTATTCATACGGTGAGTCAGTTTGGTTATTTTTTACTACAGCCATTCCTTACAGCAATGTGAATTGTAGATAATAGCATTTTCCCTGTAAGCCTCTAGATTTTATTCAAGACAATTCATCTGGGTCTCTGAGAAGATCCTAGATCCCGAAGAAAACCAACAACATTTTCCATCAGCTAGGAAGTTCTCTCCTTCAAAGTCTGTAGTTTAGAGGCAAAGTATTGGCTAGACGAAAGATGACATGTGCAAGTGGCCTGGGTCCGCTGAATTAGGCCTGCGCTCACACACAGATCTTTTACTCCTCCTGAAGATACTGTTGAAAAGAAAGTTGTAGATAGATCAACACATGGCAAGTACTTTACTAAGCAGGGCTGTGGGTTGCTTTTGTTTTGTTTTGTTTTTTCACAATTCTAAGGATAAATGTTGCTTGGCATGTATACGTTATCAGAGAACCCAGAAATTCCTGTGTTCTTCAGGGGTCATCTAGAAACGGCAGTGAATCTCATTCTCCACTCGTACTTTACAAAAACACACGTGGTGTGTACTTGTGGAGCAAACACAGACAACGTTGCGAATTATCATTTTTATCTCTGAAGGCACCTCCGATCTTTATCTGACATTTGAAGCTATGGGAAAGTGTCTATGCGGTTGTCGTTGTTGTTGCCGTTGTTGTTGTCATTGTTGTTGTTGTGTTTGCTGTTACTCAAGTTTCCTCAGTCTGTGGAACTGCTGAGGAGACTTAAAACACGCCCTGGGGTGAATGCCAGCTTTGCACCTCAGCCTGGCTATGGAAAGTCCCAGAGTAGATCCAGGAATACCTTGATTTGGGACAAGTGCTTAGATCATCATCATCATCCTGCTTCCAGTGTAAATCCCTCCCATCAACATTGCTTCTTTCTCACAGAGGACTCCAGGGAAGGCCTTCACCACCACAACGCAGCCCTCCCTGATTTCAGTCCTGAGAGACAAGGAGACCTCAGAAGTCTAAGGGGCGTCCAGGCCTGCCAGGCTTCCCAGAGAACCCAGCAAGTTTATTTCACGGTGCTTGTTCCAGGGACAGACCACAGTCAAGGATAGTGCTGCTAGACCCTAGCCTTTCTGTCTTGACTTTGTCTTCTAAAGCAGATTCACAGCAGGTGGGGGCCCATGGCCATTCCTTTATGCACTTCATGGACAATACTCTCAGAGCTTCTCCTTCCCTGAGGAAAAGGGGGTTTGGGATGATTCACATTTGAATTTAGGGTAGGAAGCCATGTTTATTCTTTCTTGCATGGAGAGATGACATAAACTTCATTATTCCTTGTTGATCTGATTAAGAGGGAATATATTTTATATCCTACTTTTCTCAATAAACTGCCTACAAAAAAAGTAGGTTCCCGTTCTATAGTGACTGCTACCCATCACATACCAACTGCTCACATCATGAGACCCCCTGCTGAAAACCTTTCAATGGCTGCCAATTGTACTGAGTATGGAACCCAAACTGTTTGCAATAAGGCCTTCAAGGTCCTCTGTAGGATGTGGCTTACTTACTTCTCAGACCTCAGGTCATGATACTCAGCCTCACGTGTTGCTCTTCGCACAAGCAAAGGTGCTTCTCTACTTAAGGTTTCTGTGCTTGTTGTGTGCCCTCTACCTAAGATGTTATTCTCCCTACATTGTGCAACTTTCTCACCCTTCAAGCTTCAGCTATGTCACCTCCTCACAGAGGTCTTCCAAGTCATTTCCCTTTTCTGTTCTCTAAGGTGATGCCCTGTGAAACTTCCTTTCTAGCACTTACCAATTTCTGGAGAATTTCTGATACTGAATTTGTTTCTTAACTTTTTAAAAATGGTACTAAGTTCATATTTACTTCTTTATTTTAAACATTTTAGAATGATTTGAGAGAGAGAGAGAGAGAGAGAGAGAGAGAGAAATATTGATTTGTTGTTCCACTTATTCATGCATTCCTTGATTGATTCTTGTATGTTCCCTGACCAGGAATCAAACCTGCAACCTTAGCGTATCAGGACAACACTCTAACTGAGCTACCCAGTTGGAGCTGTTTCTTAACTTTTCAAATGTGTGTTTCCTCTACCAGCCCATAACTTCTATGATCAGGGGCCTATCTTGTTTGTTACTTAGTCTTGAGGATCTGGTACTGAAGACTGCAGAGACTGAATATATTTATGAAAAGAAATAAATGGAAAACTATAATAGCAAATAATTCTCATAAAATGCAAGTGCTTGAATGAGCACGTTCACATCTTGATTCTGTAAATTCACGACTACAATAATTTATAAAGCAATTACTTTCTTTTAGCAGGTATTTCTACAAAAAATTTATTTTATTATGTCGAGAGAATGACCATTTTCTCTTATGAGTAGGGCTCAGAGCTGCTTAGAGAGTTTGATAGGAGATTGGTCCATATAAATCTCTCATTAGCTTTATACCCAGAAAGAAACAAATTTCTATCTCCACAAAATATCGAATTACTGAGTGTCAGGAGAGTTGACTTAAGTTAAAGAGCAAGTGTTATATTCTCTCTGCCCAGTAACTGCTATACTACTTTCTCAAGTTGCTCTCTCTGAGAACAGAAGAAAGGGTTCTTGCCTGGCTATTCTGCATCACTTTAATAGTTTTCGACCTACTAACGATTGTAGGCATCCTCTTGATTTGGATTTCCCTTTTCTTCCAGCTCTCTTCTCATAAAGAACATGAAACACTCGCCCAGGTGTTTTACAATCTTACCCAAAAATCTTGCCCCAGGTCACTGAACCAACACATTTGTGATATATATTGCCAAATCTGTCATTAGTTCTATGAGCTGGACAAAATACTACCTCTTTGTGACCTAATCAATAGTTTAATCAAGCTCTATAATAATGACAACAGAATACAAACTTTCATTCACTGAGGGATTTTTAAAAATGTGCCTGGCATTGTGCTAAATCCTTTATAGGCATCACCACTTTTAATTTTGCCTATAAACATATGAGATAGTGATTATAATTTATATTTCACAGAGGAAGAAACTGAAGCTAAGTAGCCCAAGTTAGCAGTGTTATAAAGTGAACTTGCATTTCAAACCGAAGTTTATCTAACTTCGTAAGTGCTGAGGTCAGTATGGATAATAATTTTAAAAAGTTAATAATAATGAATCAGAATCAGGTACAGTTTTTAAAACATGGAATGATGTATATACATACTTAATTTTTAAAATAATCCCATATGAGAATAATTTCACATCTGTTTTTGAAGGCAAGCACATAAGTATAGCTCCGGTTATGAATAGTTCAGTATGTTAGATTCCATTTCTGGTCCATACTACTCCTTTTGCTTTGCTGGGCTCTCATAATCTCTCACACTTTTATGTTTCCTTATTTTGTTTGTTTGGTGGGTTTTCCCTCCTTTAAAAAAACAGTAGTCATGCTTCACTGTAACCTTCGTGAGTCAGTTCAACCTCTAATTATTTCAGTCAACTTTTCTGTTAGAAAAGCAAGAGCCACTCCAAAGCTGTGCATCATCTCATACCCACACAGGGCTGAGGCCGGATACAATTCTCCCAGAGAAGGAGAACAATGGGCAGCAGCTGGCAGAACAACTTCTAAAGACCCAGTCTGAGGCTGCCTTGCAAATCAGCCTCACACTGCCTCTAAATAATCATTCCCCCACTGCACCAGGACGAGCCCACTGACTAGCTACCCTTAATGCAAATACCTGCTATTGACTTTCAGCATAGATGTAATTATTGCCATTAATATTTTGTAAGACCAACAAAGTATCATTTGTACCTCAGGAGAGCTGAATATTAATTAAGGTATAGGGCATACAAAGACGTGATTCCCTTGGTCCTTGGTAAGGCCACATCACATTATTATCAAATACGTCTCCAAATTATTAGAAAAGGTGATTGGACAAAATAGGAAAGATTTGTTTTTTGTTTTAGTACTAACAAAAGGCAAATCAGAATAGTTAATTAGTCTTTTCCCCCAGTTTCCCAACATTCAAAGCTAAAATTGTGGCCACATTATAATTTTAGACCCCAAAGCAGTGTGGTGATTTGATGTATAATTTCCAACACGCTTTACCAATCCATCCTTCATTTAAAATATTGGAAACTATAAAAAGATCAACGTGTTACTCCCCTGCCAGGAAAAAGGAAAAGAAAGAAAGAAAAAAAGAAATGAACAAGCTAACAAACACGAAAAAAGCCAGAGCAACTGGAATCTCAGTTTTGAGGAAACATATGGGATTGAAGCATCCGCCCTAGCTCTGTAACCGTCACACGTGACTCTTCCCCTCCGTGCGGAATCCTGGATGTCATCAGACTGGGGCCAGGAGGCCGTGCATGCAGGCCAGTGTGTGAGTGACCGCAGGAGCTCTGCCGTGGAGGGGATGCCGTCCTCCCTGCATCCGGGGGGAGGATCTTACTGGAAGACCAGAGCTCGGCTGACTTAGCCCGCTACGCGTCCCGGCCACCCAGCGTTGGCCTGCACGTAGGCTGCAGCGTGACTCAGGGCTGACTCACCTCGCGCCCGCTTCTGCGCCCGCACCCGCTGCTGGTAGATTATCCCCGTCAGCGACTCAGGCTCCCACTGTCCTCGCAGACCCGTGCTCCCTGAGTCCCTTTCCTGCACCCCAGACCAGCCCCACGGCTTTAAACAGAGCACGGCAGATTTTACAGCTTTTGAATCCCCACCCAGCAGGGAACTGACTGGCTTTGTTTTCTTTGACTTTAAGAGCTTAATAGTCCACTAATCAATTCTTTCATTAAAGGCTTGTTGGAACAAATCCCTGACATCTCCTTTCACAATGACTTGGAGATAACCTCTACTCAGATTTTGCTTCTGTGTATGAAGCTCATGTGTTACTTTTATCTCACATTTTTTAAGGTTATCTTTTCAAGTTTGATAGCCATCCTTGGCACAAACCTACTATTGCGGTGATGCAAATCAGGTTGAAACTTGGCATCATGTGTGGGCCTTGACTGACTTACTGTAAAAAACAGGGAACACTTCATAATGATCCTATTTGCTGTCTCAGTTGCTTGTAGGTGCCATGCTCATTTTCAGTCTGTCACTACTCTTTGAAAAGCCCTGTAATAGATTTAGATTGTTAAAATCTGCATTCTTGAGCTGTCATGCTCATTTCTTCCTTCCCAGGGCTCCCTACAGAGAGTAACAGTAAGGCAGTATTTCTGCAACAGTAGCTATGGACCACCTGCTTGGAGAGTGCTGGGGATATTTGGTAAAAATCCACTTGGAACTACAGACTCAGAATATCCGGGAGTGGGTGGGGCCTGGAAACTGATTAAGCAGCCCATCAGGAATTCCTGCACACATAGGTTAGAAAACTACTAGCCAGAGGATGTGAGTATGAGGCATTATTCTGTGAAGACTCTAGGAGAAATCCTTACAATTGAGAACCCTTTGTTCTAAAAATGATTTTGAAGTTCTGATATCAGGCAATCATATTTCTAAAATTGGTTACATATAATATTGTATTTGCTTTATCTGTATTTTAATATATTTTTTCTTTTTAATTAGAAATTTGGGTATAAAATAACATGAAGTACCTGTACATTTTTAAATTTCAGACTCATATTTCTTAAACCTAACTTGACATCTCAATTACCCACAGAGCCTTAAAACACTCCTTGGCCGAACCCCAGGTCTAAAGAAACATATCTCTGAGGGTGAATGCAAACAGCCACTATTCCCAAGTACAATAGAAACTTTACTAACTCCAGGGTAGGTGCCCTGTATTGTTCTGTTATGACAGTTACTCATTTCTCAGTCTGCACTGTTTCCTTTGAAATCATCATTGAAAAAATTAAAATTAAAAGTGACCACATAAAATTTCAACTTACAATTATATTGTTATACGTATTCACTTTTTTAGAAAGCAAGTTTGAAATCACTATATTCTAAATGTTTGGGGGGAGGTAAAAGTGGGATTGATTAGAAAATAATAGAGTGGTCTATTTTGAAATTTCCCTTATTCTTTTTCCCTTGGGTTTTGTATTTGTTTATTCATTTTCTTTTTATGTCACTGAATGTTTTTCTACTTCACCTGTTAACGTTGTAGCAAAAAGCCTACATCTGACATACAGAGACATTTCCTTGTTGACTCTTCTTCACTGTATAAGGTCTGTCTGGAAAAGGTCCAGCTATTGTTAATATAACGAGAACAGTTTGTACACCATCAATGTAACCTGGCAGCCAAGGAGAGTGGACTGGAATGTGCATATGTAAACAATGGTGACTTCACCGTACTAGTCAGTGGGGGCAGTAAACACTGTTGAGTGAGCATGTGCACTGTGTGGCCCTCGCTCTCAAAATGACTGAGTGAGTAGAGCAACAAATCTTCATCAAATTTTGCATTAAGCTTGAACGTTCCTCTGCCGAAACTACTCAGATGATTCAGAAGGCTTTCGGGGGTGATGCAATGACTACAGCACAAATAGAAAGTGTGACATAAATGCTTCAAGGATGGTCAAGAATCTGTTGAAAAGTGATCCATGTTCTGGAAGGCCTGCAACAAGCAGAACACCTGAGAGTGTTGAACATGTACAGGCTGCAATCAACAAAGATCAGCAACTGACAGTGCAAAAACTAGAAGCTGACCTGGGAATTCCAAAAACTACTGTGTCTAAGATTCTGATGCAGGATCTTGGCATGAAATAAGTCATGGCAAAATTCATCCCACAGTTCCTGTTACCAGAGCAGAAGGAACATGGTGCTGCAGTTGCTAATGACTTGATTCAAACCGCTACCAATGAACCAGATCTTAAGATCATAACCAGAGGTGAATTGTGGGTCTATAGCTATGATCTGGAAATGAAGGTCCAGTAATCCCAATGGAAGTCACCTGGCTCTCCATACCCAAAGAAGACACAGCAAAGTTCCAGCAAGATCAAAATCATGTTTACTGTGTTTTTTTGATTGGGAAGGTCTTGTCCATCATGAGTAGGGCCCTCCAGGCCAAACAATTAACAAGGAGTACTACCTCAATGTTCTTTGTCAGTTGAGAGATGCAATATGATGAAAACATCCATAGCTATGGGCAACTGGTGATTGGCAGCTTCGTCATGACAACATGCCTGCTCATGCATAACATCTTGTGCAGAGATTTTTGGCAGAACATCAAATCACCCACGTGACTCAGCCCACCTACAGCCCAGATTTGGTGCCTTGTGACTTCTGGCTTTTCCTAAAACTAAAGTCAGCTTTGAAAGGGAAGAGATTTCAGATCATTGATGAAATTCAGGAAAATACAATGGGGCAGCTGATGGTGATTCCAACGGATTTTGCAGTGTTTTGAACAGCGGAAGAGATGCTGGGAAAATTGTGTGAGGTCCCAAGGTGCCTATTTTGAAGGAGACTGAGGTGTCATTGTCTTATGTACAATGTTTCTCGTGGCTTGTATCTTCAATAAATGTGTCCATTTTTCATGGTACGTGGCTGGATACTTTCTGGTCAGACCTTGAATAGCCTTGCTTCTCCAAGTCTGATCTTTAGGACCAACAGCATGAACATTACCTGGGAACTTCTAAAAAATGTAGACTCTCTCCATCCAGGATATTGAATCACAATGAACACTTCAGCAAAATCCTCAAGTGATTTTTGTATATATTAAAATTTGAGAAGCACTGTCTGATAGTAATGGTAGGAGTTATAATCAGGGGCTGGTGGAGGACAGAAGTAGAAACAGGTGGGTGTGTATTAGTTTCCTGTAACTGCCGTAACAAAGTAGACACTGGGCAAAACAATAAATGCGTATTATTCCACAGTTCTGGAGGCTAGAAACCCAAAATCAAGATGTCAGTGGATCCATAGTTCCCCTGAGACTTCAGGTAGAATCCTTCCTTGCCTCTTTCTAGCTGTTTCTGTTGGTGGCCATGAATCCTCAGCCTTCCTTGGCTTGTGGGCAAATCATTCCAATCTTTGCTTCTGTTATCACATGACATTTTCTCTCCCTGTGTGTCTCTGTCCTTAACATCTCTTCTTACAGGAGATGTATCATATTGGATAATGAACCCATGTGAAATTGATTACACTTACAAAGACTATTTTTAAAGAAGATCATGCTCACAGGTACCATCAGTTAGGACTTCAACATATATCTTTGGGGAACACAGTTCAATCTGTAACGGAGATTTAGGGATTCTGTTTTCAATAAGTGGGCATATAATATGTGAAAAATTATAATTAAATACAAGCATTATTTCAAAATAACCTGGTCACATTTTATAAAATAATTATAAATCATTCTCTATTACTAGCTATTATTTCACACTTTTGTCTTGTATTCTCTCAGCTAGATAATAAACTCTTCAAGGGCAACTTTCTCTGTAACTCTTGTAAGATGATACTGAGTTTACAGTAAGCACTCAGTAGTTATTAATTATGACAATCAAGCTATAAAATGCTACTGGACAAATATACAAACTCTCACTTGTTTTAATCTCTCTATGGTACAGATTAAGACAAATTTCCACCACGAAGATTAGTCTGACCACAAAAATTAAGCCCTAAAATAAAGGAAAAAATAATCATAGCTAAAACTATAAACACATTGACAAGCAAAATGAAAATATCTTAGGACCAGGGCATGAAAGTGAAGGTAATCCTTATAACCACAGGAAATGATGAGAAAGAAGCAGACCAGAGCAGTGGCTCTAAGATAGTAATATTTTTTTTAAAGTTCCTGACAGTTTGTAGTGGACATCCATTTTTGTTTGCCCGGCTTTCATTCTCTCTCTTTCTTTTGAGAATGCTCTTGTCATATTCTGCAACATTTCTGTGCAGGATGTCAACCACAGTGTTTCCTTTCCCCCTCCCCCCTCCCCTTTCCTTTCAAGGGTAAAATGCAGGACTCTCTACTTTCTGCCCTGCATGTCTAAATCTGCATGAGTTTCAAAATTGCAGAAAGTGGTTAAAGCCAAGTCATTTCAGTGTTGGGAGGAAGAATATACTGCCCATCTTTCTCTTTGCTTCTCTTTTTTCTTTGTATCTGTCAAATTCTGTCATCTGTAAGATTCATTTTACCTTATGGGGATTGATAACACTTACATAGGTAACTATTCTAGGGTTTGTCTACAAGTTTGATAATGAACATTCTTAAACATTTACATTATTAAGAATATATCAATATTCTTCATAATAGAGAAAGTAGTGTAGTACAATTACATTTTCTTTTCTACAATCTATTGTTTTTTTCTAAAGTTTTTAGTCCTCTCTGTCTCTCTCTTCATTATCTCCCATATTTTCTTCCAAAATTGTCAAACATACTACTTGGTCTCTGGAAACTTCATTTCCTAGGAGACCTCCAGCTGCTGGTACTCCTTCAGCCTCTGAACTGATTGCTCTCTAGGCCTATTGCACAGCTATCACTCTGAGACTCCTGTGCATTGCATACTAGGTTAGAGCCACAGTTTTTTAGAACATATATCTTTAATTTTATTTTTATTTTTTTCTAAATCCTCAACTGAGGACACATTTATTGATTTTAGAGAGAAAGAGAGAGAGAGAAGAATATTAATGTAAGAGAGAAACATTGATTGGTTGCCTCCTGCACATACCCCAACCAGGGATCAAACCCAAAACCTAGGTATGTGCCTTGACCAGAAATCAAACCTGCAACCTAGTGTACAGGATGATGCTACAACCAACTGAGCCTCCTGGCCAGGGCTGAGATCCTATATCTTTGTTTCTTAACTTATGTCCTCCACTCCCAAGTATCTTTTAAAGAGAGATTCCCAGGAAATAAACATACTAATTCCTGCATGACTGAAAATGTTTCTTTCTATTCTATCTTTAAATTTATTTGATATTTAAGCTGAGTATAGAATTCTTGATTGAAACCATTTTTCTTCAAATACTTTGACAGCACTGTTCCATTGTTTTTTAACAGTTTCACAGATGAGAAAAGAGATGAAAGTCTGAATTTAATCCTTTGTTTTCTTGTCTTCAGCCTTTGTTTTTCTTCTCTTTATTCTCTGCTTTCTGTAATTTTATGGTGTTGTTTCTAGTTGTAGGCATTAAACTTAGCAGAACATTTCAATTTGAGGACTCATGGCTCCCTCTAGCTCTTTAAATATTTTCTATCTCCATTTTCTCTGACCTCTCTTTCTGTAACTGCTATTACTTAGATCTTGAATCTTTAGGTGAACTCTAAGTTCCTGTTTTTGAAAAACAATTTTTATTTTTCAATTGCAGTTGATGTACAGCATTATATTACTTTCAGGTGTACAACCTAGTGATTAGACATTCATATAACTTACGAAGTGATCACCCTGAAAGTCTAGTATCCATCTGACACTATACATAGTTATTACAATATTACTGACTGTATTCCCTATGCTGTACTTTACACCCCCAGGACTATTCTGTAACAATCAATGTGTACTTCCAAATTCCTTCACCTTTTTCACTCACCCTCCTGACTCCTCTCCCATCTGGCAATCATCAAAATATTCTCTGTGTATCTATGAGTCTGTTTCTGATCTGCTTGTACATTTATTTTGTTTTTAGTTTCCACATATAAGTAAAATCACATGGACTTTTTCTCTCTCTGTTTGACTGATTTCACTCGGCGCAATAACCTCTAGGCCCATCCATGTTGTTGCAGATAGCAAATCCAATTTTTTTTATGGCTGAGTCATATTTCATTGCATATATGCATCACTTCTTTATTTATTCACCTATTGATAGACACTTAGGCTGCTTCCATGTCTTGGCTATAGTAAATAATGCACAATGAACATATGGATGCATATGTCTTTTCCACTTAGTGTTTTGGGATTCTTCAGATAAATACTCAGAAGTGGGACAGCTGGGTTTTTCATTGTCTCTTGTTTTAAAGTCTATTTTGTCTGGTATAAATATTGCTACCCCACTTTTTCTTTTTGTTCACTTCCATTTCTATGAAATATATTTTTCTATCCCTTTATTTTTAGTCTGTGTATGTCTTTTGATCTAAAGTGAGTCTTTTATAGGCAGCATATGTAAGGGTCTTGTTTTCTTATCCATTCAACCATTGTATGTCTTTTAATTAAAGCATTTAATCTATTTACAGTTAAAGTGATTGTTGATAAATATGCATTTATTGCCATTTTATTATTCATATTTTTAATTTTTTTCTTTTTCTTAAAGAAGACCTTTTAACATTTCATGTACTACTGGTTTGGTGATGATAAACTCCTTTCACTTATTCTTGTCTGGGAAGCTCTTTATCTGTCCTTAATTCTAAGTGATACCTTTCCTGGGTAGACTAATCTTTGTTGTAGGTCCTTGCTCTTTATCACTTTGAATATTTTGTGCCAATCCCCTGTGGTCTACAAAGTTTCTGTTGAGAAATCATCTGGTAGTCTTATGGGAGCTCTCATGTAAGTAACTACTGCTTTCCTCTTACTGCTTTTAAGATTCACTCTTTGTGTTTAATCTTTGGCATTTTAATTATGATATGTCTTGATGTGGGCCTCTTTGGGTTCATCATGTTCAGAACTCTCTGTGCTTCTGAGACTTGTATGCCTATTTCCTTCACCAGGTTAGAAAAATTTTTCGTCATTATTTTTTTTCAAATAGGTTTTCAATTCCTTGCTGTCTCTGTTCCCTTCTGGCATCCCCATGATGCAAATGTTGGTATGCTTGAAATTGTCCCAGAGGCTTCTTAAACTATCCTCATTGTTTGGATTCTTTTTTATTTTTGCCATTTTGATTGGGTGTTTTCTGCTTTCTTATCTTCCAAATTACTGATTTGATCAACTGCTTCATCTACCTTGTTTTGATTCCATGTAATGTATTCTACATTTCAGTAATTGTAGTCTTCATTTCTAATAGGTTCTTTCTTATGTCTTCTATCTCCATCTTTATGTTCCCTTTCTCTTTGCTGAAGTTCTTATTAAATTCTTCCCATAAATTAATTGAGCATTCTTATAATGAGTGTTTTAAACTTTGTATCTGATAGATTGCTTGTCTCCATTTTATTTAGTTCTTTTTCTAGAGTTTTTGTTCTTTCATTTGGTACTTGTTTCTTTGTCTCCTCATTTTGTCTGTCTACTTGTTTGTTTCTATTTATTAGGTAGAACTGCTATGTCTCTTGGTCTTGGTAGAGTGCCCTTATGTAGTAGGTATCCTGTAAGGTCCAGTGGCACAGCCTACCCAGTCACTCAATCTAGGTGCTTCAGATGCAATTCCCCACGTGCACCCTCCTCTTGTAGCTGAACCTTGATTGCTGTTGGCACATCAATAGTAGGGACTTACCTATGGCCGATTGGCTATGAGGACTTACCATGACCATTGTGGAGGATCTGTTGGGCAATGGCCAACCCCACGGAGCAGTATTTGGTTCAGCAGGGCTCTGATGCCTGCCGAGTCTACCCCTTCAGTGTGTCACTTATGAAGGTGGTTGGGTTTTGCTCTAGCATGGTCTGAAGCTATTCACTGGGCTCTGGGGCCTCCTGGGAGGTGCAGGCCAAGATCAGCTGCTACCTGTACCCTGTGCAGGACTACCTGGTATGAGCTACAGAATGATCTGCAGATGGCTGCTACTTGTGCTGGGCTTGTAGCACAAGGCAAGGCCAAGCAGCAAAGTAAGGTTGGTTTCCACTAGTGCTAGGATTGGGGCCACTTAGCAAGGGGTGCGTGGCACACAGGGGCCAGATGCTGCATATCTGGGATTTGTGAACCTGTGAGAGATTTTAAGAAAGTCCAAAGCGTGAGCCAAGACAGAACATTTGTATGGAAAAGCCACTGGAAACAGCTTGGGTGGGCCCATATTCTGGGTGGGCTGTGTTCTCAGGGAATCACCAGAGCCAGGCAAGCAGTGTTAGCCAAACTGATGGAGACCCAGATGTGGTGCTCACCTCTTGGCTCTGTTGGGGAAGGATCAGCAAAGGAGCAATGGCCTCTGACAACATTTCTGTCTGAAAGAAAGCTGCCCCATCCCCAGCCCTTGCCCTGAAGCCTGACAACTCAGTTTCTCCCCATATGTCCCTTGTGCCTTTCCAGCTGCTGCCCCAGTGCTAGAGTTCAGAGTGAGTGAGTCTGTCACTGATTAAGTCCATGTGTGAGCCTTTTAAGAGCAATGCTCGGGACTCCAGTAGCCCTCTGTCTCAGCCACAATCTCTGCCATTTTTTATAGTCAGAAGTTATGGGGACTTATTTTCTTGGTACTAGGACCATGGGCTGTGGGTCCTGATGTGGGGTTGGGAGTCCTCACTCCTTAGGGGGACCTCGACAACCAAAATATCCATCCTGATTTTTAACCACCACAGGTAGGTATAGATCCAGCTTGTTTTACGTCTTTAACCCTCCTACCAGTCTCGATGTGGTTTCTTCCTTATATCTTTAGGTGGAGGACTTCTGTTCAGCTAAATTTCAGGAAGTTCTGAATGGTTGTTCTGTAGTTTAGTTGTAACTCTGATGTGGTTGTGTGAGTATATGAGTACCATGTTAACCTACTCTGCCTTCTTGACCAGAAGCTCCAACTCTAAATTTCTTATACCTTTTCTTCTATCTCATGTTTTCTTGATTCTTTGCTCTGTATTTTGAGAACTTTCCTTAATTTTAGCTTCTAATTCTTCCATTTATATCTTTATTTTTGCAATTCTATTTTTAGTTTCCCGGGATTTTTTTACTTAATGTCTGATTATTCTTTTATTACATCCTATTTGCTTGAATATCTCTGATAAAATTTTTAGAGCTTTTTAAAAAAAGAGTTCTCTGTTCCCTAAATTATTTATTTATTTTTATGCCAGGGGTTCTATTGATGTGTTTCTTTTCATTTTGTAGATTTTCTTCAAGTATCTTGGGATTCTTGACTGTGTTTTTTTGTTTTGTTTTGTTTTGTTTTTTTAAAGAAAGAAACACCAGAAAGACATTAATTTAGGACACATAGGCACTTACGTCTTCAAATTCCAGAATGATTTTATATCAGTATGCTACTAGCTGCCATAGTGTTCCCAGGCAATATTCTCAATGCCTCTGGATGAGAAACTTTAGCGTTTTGTTTGTTTGTTTGTTTTTGACTAGGACAAATCTTAATCGTTAGATGTATTGATGTAGGTGGTTGGAAGTAGAGAAAGGGGGAACCATTCTCTGTGGTTCACTATTCTCTTAGGACCTTCCTAAGAGAATCTGGATGCTTTTGTCTCACTTCTTATTATTACCCTTTCTTATATTTCTCAGTTTCTGAGAAGAGAGGCTCTCTGGGTACTGCAAATTAGCAGCCCATTTTCCTAGGAAGCTCTCAAAAATTACAGATTTCTGAACTTTATCTAGGGATTCTGATTCAGCACTTCTGGGGTGGGCCTAGATAATCTGTTTGTTTGTGTGTTTGTTTGTTTACAATACTTTCCCTGGCTCATACATACATATAATTTTGGTCATCACCAATAAGTTGCCAGTGACTTGGGGAAGAGGTCACTGTACAAGACAAAACAGAGGTAGGAGCCTCCTGATTTGACAAATGACTGAAAATAGGGAAAGAGAAGAGGGAGGAATCAGAAACACCTACCAGGTTTCAAGCCTGAGTAACTCCAAGAGTGATAATTCCATTAGCATGAATAGGAAAGTGATCAGAAGGAGGTTTACTTCCTTGATTTTTTTCTCCGGATACTGTTATACTAAATGTCATCCCCACAAAGTAATACTAAAGTGCTCCTTTTGTAGAAATATTACTAATAAAAATTACCTTAGATTACAATAGAATGATAGATAAATAGATGTGTTAATACATTTTCAGGCTGGGTAACTCGTATTATATGCATAAGTTAAACAATCTATACACTTTTGACAATTTATGAAGGTAATTTTGAAACATTCATGGAGCATTCAGTTTCCTTTCAATCAAATGTCTTAATTTCTCAAGTGTAAAAAAAGCAAAATTCAAACATACAGTACCTCTTATACTTATTTATTACATCTGAACCCAAATGCAATGAATATCCACAATAGTATCTACAACTCTTCATAAGGTTTATATCCTTACTAAAAATTCCTGTTTACACCATTCAATTTCTATTAATAGAACAACCTGATGACTCACTTTGTACATTTAGAGTCTAATGAGGAGTTTTAGATCTGTAACACCTGTGACAGTCATTAATAGCTCCTTCACATTAAAACACGTGTTTCTTGAATGGTTATATGAAAATACTGATTAAAAAAATTAAGGTATAATTTATATACAGTAATTTTTAGCCTTCTTAATGCATAGTTCTGTGAGTTTTGACAAATGCATAGTCACATAACTACCACCACAGTCAAAATACAGAACAAGTTTACCACTCCTCAAAGTCCCCACATACTCAAAGTTAAACCCTACCCTCCCTGCAGCCCCTGCAATAACTGATCTGTTCTCCCTGTATATAGTTTTGCTTATTCCCAAATGCCATAAAAATACTACCAGGCAGTATGTAGCTTTTTAAATTAGGCTTCTTTCATTTAGCATAATGCCTATAAGATTCATTCATTTTCTTGCAGGTATCACTATTTTACTTCTTTTCATTGCTGATAATGTTCCATTGTGTGGATGTATCACAGTTTGTTTATCCAAACACTGATATTTAACCATTTATCAATAATTTTATCTTGTAGAAGGGGATAGTTTCATGACTATGAAATTATATATTTATCAAGAAAGGAAACAATAAGGTAAATTTCCTTTCTGCTTTGAATTCTTTAGTTACTTTAGGTTTATTTGAATATATATATTAGTTATAACTATTTTAAATAATATACCTTTCATGTAACTAAAAAAAGTATGGATCTTTAATTGTGGGTATGCATTTGAAGTATGTGTTGTGATTAGAAAAGTTTTCTCAACCCAAAATGAGAATACAACACATGATTGTTATTGGTGGTAACATCAGATAACATTTTGCTTAAATTTCTAAAGATAAGGGCCCTATGGAGACCCTGTTCAACCCAGACCTCCGAAATGGCCCACTTCCCATTCAGATCCTGTTAATCTTTTACCCCATGGAGGCAGCAGGTGGGTTAGAAAATAGCCAATAGAAAGACAATTCTTGTCCTTCAGGATTGCTGCCAATGGAAAAAAGTGACCTGAAACACAGATCTCAGGCCTGACATGATGAAAATCTAATGCCACAGCTGTTGTCTCTCACAACTGTCACTCATCATGTTTTAATTTCACAGTTTTGATTTAATCTTTTCTAAATACAGCACTGGGTAAATGCAGAACCAGATAACAACAGTCCTAGTGAAGGAGCCAGGTTGGTATTAGCACCACCCCCCTTTCATTGCCTCCCCAACCCTTTGGGTTTTATTTTTGTGACGACTGAATCTCCAGGACACTACTTTTCATGTTCACAAAGGCCAGAGCTTCTGTGCTAGCTCATAAGCTTAATAGGAATCATAGAGTTTTAATTTCATGGTGACTTCTTTATCTTTCTTTTCATGCCAGCGAGGATACTTTGCCAGCCATTTTAAGTTGTAACACACAGTGGAGTTGAGTTTGAAGATAAAATACCAGACTTTTCAACAATATACGCTAAGATACCCCATTTACTAAGATCTACAATTAAGAACACTGCTTTCAGCCATGAATTACATTCTTTTTCTTATGAAGCCACATGTAAAAAAAGTAAAGCTCATGTTGAATTATAGCTTACATAAAAATAAAATGCACCCATTCCACCTGTACGATCTTGACAATTGTATACACTCAAGTAAACCAAACTACAAGATGCCCCTATTCCCTACAGGGAATGCCCCTGGCCCCTTGCCAGAGTCTCCCTAATAACCTTTGCAAGTCAACCCTCCCTTTGCCCCCAACCTCAGTCAATTGGTCTACTTTCTTTCTTTTTTTAATGCTTATTTATTCTTCTTATTTTTCACATGGGAAAACTCAACATATTATTTATTTTTTAATGTTAAAAGCTAATTTTTATCTTTTATTATGACTTCATTACAAAGTTTCATTCAAACCAGATCTTTTTAAAATGCATTTATTGATTATGCTATTATAGTTGTCCAATTTCTTCTCCCCTTTATTCCCCTCTACCCTGTTAACCCCCCTTCCACAAGCATTCCCCCTCTTAGTTCATGTCCATGGGTCATACA
>VMDR010014066.1:0-24056 GCA_007922815.1 Macrotus californicus | reverse complement strand
AATTACTTACGACTCAAAGTAATCAGAATTCAGAAATGCTTTGAACTGAGTAGTAATGAAAGTTTAAGCTGTCAAATTGGTTAATGCAGTGATCCGAGGGAAAGTTACAACTATATAATCAGAAAATAACAAAGTTGTAAACAATGATCTAAACCTCCTTCTCAGAAGCTAACAAATTAAGCTCAAAGAAAATAGAAAACACTAACTAATCAAGAAGAGGAATTTATGAAATAGAAAACAGAATAAAGTCAAACGTTAATTGTTTGAAAAGCTTAATAAATTAACAAACCACTTTCAAAATATATATTACAATATTAAGTATAAAAAGTATAAAAATTATATACTATATAAATATAGATATTAAAAGAATAATATGGAAATGTTATGAATAATTACATGCCAATAAATATGACCAGAGATGAAATTAACTAGTTCTGTGACAACCACTTTCTGAAACAGAGAAGAAATAGAACGTTTCATAGTATTGGCTCTGTTGACACTTCTTTCAGAAACAAAAAACTTCTTGTGAAGTTTTTGTTTTCAGGAAATAATTCAAACATCGACATGGAATCCTTTTTGGATTATGTTGAGTTCCAAATTGATAGAGATGTTGAAGGAGAATTTAGACAAGCACCTTCTACGAGTCACTGACAAAGGTAGGATCAGACCATGCATAGTGTTAGTATTTTTTAGGTATCTGTCGCTACAAAGTTTAAAATTACTAGGATAAAGCCTTATGAAGAAGCAACATGGACGGGATGCTTCTCTTCTTCTTACATACTACATCAACTCTGAATGAATTCTGACTTCACCATCACAACACACCCAGGGTCCAGCCACCACCCCTGACCTCTGTCTACCAACGTCATCCTCTCTGTGGGTGACTGCCATGGCTAACAAGCTGTCTAGTTTTCTTTCTAGACAGAAAGAAATGCCTCCCTGCAGCGCATTTTCATTAGAACAAGCAGTAATTCCTTTAAAATATAAATCAGATCACATCACTCCTCTTCAAAATTTTCATTCAGAGGAATAGCCACCATGTTCAAAATCCAATATAACCTGGCCCCTGTCACTTTAATGACTTCCTCCCCTACGGCTCTCCCTGAGGTCACTCTACAGCGGACTCTTCGCTCTCCTTGGGGCTTTCCTGTTCTTCCTCTTGGACCGTGCTGCCCTCTCTTACGCACGTGAAATCAATCTCTTTAGGCCCTGGTGCAAATATCCCTTTCCCAGAGAGCTCTCTCCTGTGTGGCATACTTAAAATTGTAACCCAGAATTTACGATATCATTTTTCTACTCTATTTCCCCCTTGGCAATTATATTTTATTTATTCACATTCTCTATTATCTATGTTCTTCCAAAATAAACTCCATGAGTCGAGAGAGTTCTGTTTTAGTTATAGACAGAGGCTATTGTTCTTATACACATAAATAATGCTTAGAAAAATAGGAGCTCAATAAATATTTATAGAATGAATAAGTGAATGGTTAAATAGATGACAAAATAAATGACAAATGTGGTTCTCTTCTCCAAGAGAAATTTCCGCTCAAAACCGGATTGTACACTGGGAAGAAGCATGATGGGGCTCCCAGTCCCCCAGCGATTTCTTTCTTGACCTAAGGCACTAACATCACAGGTGTGATCACTTATGATATGGACGCTTTTTCTATATCATGACTATGCTTCAGTAAAATGCTTTTTTAAAGAATGGATTTTATTACTTACAAAGCCAAGATACGGAAAAAACCTAAGTGTTCATCAGTGGATGAGTAGGTAAAAAAGATGCGGGGTGTGTGTGTGTAAAATGAAATATTATTCACTTATGAGAAAGAAGGAAATCCTGCCATTAAGAAAACTTAGATGAAATGAGGGCATTAGGCTAAGTGAGATTAGTCAGACAAAGAAAGGCAAATATTGTATGTTATCACTTACGTGGGAAATCTCAAAAAGCCAAACTCACAGAGACAGTTACCAACGGCTGAGACAGGAGGAAAGGGGGATGGGGGGGATGGTTGTCGAAGACTACAAACTTCTAGGCATAAGATAGACAAGTGCCGGGGATCTAATGTACAGAGAGTGATTACAGCCAATAATACTGCATTATATACCTGAAAGTTGCCGAGTGAGTAGATCGTAAATGTTTTAGCTCAAAAACAGAATGGGCCCTGGCTGGTGTGGCTCAGTGGATTGAGTGCAGGCCTGTGAACCAAGGGCCACCAGTTCACTTCCCAGTCAGGGCACCTGCCTGGGTTGCAGGCCAAGTCCCCAGTGCGGTGTGCATGAGAGGCAACCACTCATTGATATTTCTCCCCTCCCTTCCCCTCTCTAAAAACACATAAATAAAATATTTATAAATAAACAAATAAATAAATAAATGCTACTTCACCAAAATTTAAAAAAACAAACAAACCAGAAATGGTAATTATGTGAGGTGATGAAGGTGTTAGCTAATGCTATGGTGGTAATCATTTTGTAGTCAAGTGTATCAAATTAACACATTGTACATCTTAAAGCTACACAGTGTTTTATGTCATATATCAATAAAGCTGGAAAAAAGAACAGAGTTTGTACATAGCCCTTCTCCTTGTGTCGGGCTCGCTAGTGTAGTGCCTAATTTAGTAGACATATGTCATTAGTATATATTTCACTAGTATGACTCATCTATTATCCTATGTAAATTGGGCAAATAATTAGGTAATGTTCATATTCGATACCTTTCTTTTTCTCTTCTGAGTAGGTGGAAAAATCTGCCTTTCAGGGCCCAATGTGAGACTCCACTTTGTACATGTACTTCACGCTCTCATGTCCCCTTTCCTCCCTTCTGCTCCTGACCTTACAGAAGCTCTAAAAAAGGAACCCAATTAGGCTAATTGACATTAAGGCATACATACTACTGATGGCCATCGAGCTATATTTTAAATAGAAAGTGTTAACTGTCGTGAATTTCACCATTGTCAATGTGCTGAGCATAGCACCCCAGACTCCTGGGGAAGGGATGTGGTTTGGGGTTCAGAGTGACAGGAAGCTGGATGAGAAGCCTTTTCTGGTCTGCTGAAATTCCAGAATCGAGTCTCCTAACAACTTACCTGACCACATGTGGGATGAGTCACGTTCATTACACATCCACTTTTTAAAATGTCAAAAATGTACTAAATTGGTTAGGAGTGGGTCTAATAACCTCCAAGAGCACAGAATAAGGCACTGGTGGGTAATCCCGGAACTCTGACCAAACATGAACTATGCTTAACCTTCAGAGGGCTTCTGGCTGTTCCAAATCAGCCTTTCCCAGGCTTTTCTGTGGAAAAGCAATTTATGGAGGCCACGGCCTCCCCCCTCCACAATAAGCTCATTAAGTTAATACGCAGCTTTTCAGAAAAAGTTCGTCTTACCAGATTGTCCTTCTCTTCAGAAGACAGAGGTTCGGGTGTTTTTTCTTGGAGTCTTTCCCTTTCCAAAACTTCTTTTTGACTAAAGAAGAAAACAGAAAGTAATTTAAAGTGATATCCACAAAGAATAGCTCCTGTAACTTCCAGAGGGAAGTTAAACAATTCTGATAAAATAAAATGGAACCACAGGACACTCTGTGTTCAAAACACAGAACGCCGAGAGTAACCAGGGTGATGTGTTAAGGAGAGTACACAGTTGGGCTCAAGGTTAGAGCTCTCCTATCTTTATAGGTGTGTGATCTTAGATAAGTTGCTTAAATTCCTTGAGCTCTGATTTTTCCAGAATGTACAATAGGGTGGTATTGATAATTTCCTCAAGGAGCATTCTATGAAGAGCTAAATGAATACCGATGATGATGATGATGATGATGATGATGGTGATTGTGATTATTGTCATCGTCATTATCGATCAAGTCCCCAAACATGGTTGTTCATCAGAATAACCTAGAAACCCTTTCTCAAAAACCAATTCCTTAGCCCTGGAGATTGACTTCCTATATTTTGGGGTCTAAAAAGCCATATGTTTTTTTTTCAAAAATAAAATCCTTCTCTGTTGAGTTTGATCTGGTTGTGGAACAAAAATCTGAAATAATTGCTTATAACTATAATCCTGAGAGCTGAAAAACAATTCTTTCTGAGTGACAGCTAGTAAATGTCATGGTGAGATCTTACATCTGGATTCCTGTCTGAAAACCCAAGCACGCTTTCTCCTGTGTCAGGCGCTGTCAAGTTAAGGGCCTTGACTCTAAAAACTTATTTTAAGGGCCCCATGGTTCACAAGCACACATTTATTTAAACAGCGGTTTCTAAAAACGCAGTTCCCCTACAAACGGAAGGAGTACCAGGGCCTCTTACTCACAAGATAGTTCTGCACATGTAACACCTGTTTTTATATAACTTTCCATCAGCACCACGCACGGGGTCATTCTCTCGAGTGCACAGGAGCTCGTCATTCCTCAGGTGTGGCCGAAAGTGACTGCACTCATCCTAGAAAATGAGGAAGGAGAAGTGAACGTGGCTGTTTCCCTTCTTGGCTTGGTGGTTTTCCCAAACTTGGTTCTCCCCTGGCTCTGGGCTCAGACTCACTTCACTTATCTGGGCAACAGAGACAAAGGAATGCCCAGACTGCTCAGACTTTCCATTCTCCGTTCCTTTCGGGACCTCTTTGCACTGGTCCTGGAAATGCAGGGAAAGGTAAAACAACACTTGATAGACCGTCTTGTCTCCCTCGCCCTTTCCTTCCCTCCTTCCTATCCTCCGTTTTCCGCAACCAAAGGCTATTCTCACAGGGACCTAACTCTACAAATGGGATGGATTATCACTGTGAAAGGACTGAATGGCATGTCTTCTTTGCAGTCTTGAAAAGCAAACAGAAAAGGCAGCATCGTGCACACACACTACTGATCTGCTGATGCTGAGAAAATCATCTGAAGAAAGCAGGGAAGAGGCATCAAGGGAGAAGCTAGAGGGGAGGCTTTGAGAGTAGTGTGTATTACCCAGATGGTTAAAGTCAGGGTCAACAAGCCATCCTCACCCTCACTTCACATTTAGTGTCAGACAGGAGCATGCAGGGGAGGTGGTAGCGGATTTTACCCTCTCTTTCTCCACCCACATTTCTCCCGAGAGGAGACACGGCAGCAGTGATTGATACACTGTAAGAGAATTCTCTACAAAATTCAGAAAAACATTAAACCTCCAAGTCAGAAAAACATCTTTTTATACCCAAAGTGACACCATGGGCAAAAATCAATTTTCTTTCAGGCAAAAAGATTAGCATTTTCATTATCCCCAAACTGGAGAGAATTCAAGATCTGAGGCTGAAAAGCAAAATAGCTTTCTTCATATCTTTTAAGCAATAACCTTTGTATTGCCTGAAGGCTTGTCCTGTGATTTCTCTTCATTCCTTTTTCTCTCACTGGCTTCTCGCTCACTGTAAAATAAAAAAAGATAGGGCAGTTTTCCCAGATTATTGAAACATTTTTAACCACATACTTCTCCAGTTCTAAACATTAACAAGTCTAACTTGGTATTCTCATATTTAAAAATATCTAAAATCCTTTCTTTACTCAGGAGTTCTGTTTGTTGAAATTTTCGTATTTGTGGCGATGCTACCAGCCTTTCTAAATTCAGTTTCTATACTGTCAGAATGATACGATCCTCTAAGCAGAGTCTATTTATGGGTTTCGCATAGAGAGTGCTTCGTTTCTCATTTTATAAAAGAACAACTAAAGTCTCCAGTATTTATTGTTCATTAGATAGTGTTAGTGCTTTCACGTCTATAAACATTTTTACATATTATCTCCTCAGATCCCTATACACACTATGGTGAAGTTGTCGTTCCCTTTACATACAGGAGGAGCTGGGTCTCTGCACCGTGAACTGGCCTGTCCTATGTTACTTAGCTGATAAGCTTCCTCTTTGAAAGTCCATAACTTGGATGCAATCCAATAGCTCCCCCCACCCCACATGCTCCAGGTATGATTATGCTGCTCCACATCAAAATAAAAATTTCTTGTGAACGTGCTTTAAAAACTTATTGTCTTCTTGTCAAACGAGGAGCTATTATTATACTTGTAATGTGTGATGCCAAGTGCCTGGCATTTTAAACCAAGAGGAACTGGTTTTAGGCCAAAGGGCCAGCATAGCAGACGGGTCGATAAGCCCCTCACGTACAAGACGCTCTGACACATGGCACACTTGTTGACGTGCATCTTGCCATCCGGGCCTTTCACTGGGCTGTTTTCCATGGTGCAGGGGAGCTTCCCGTCTCTCACCATGGTCCGGAATTCATGACACCGATCCTGCCGACAGGAGCAAAGCAGGGTGTTAATACAAGAGTTGATCTGAAGAACCGAAAACGGGACTGGTTGGGAAGACCTAAACTCCAAACATTTGAGGGGGGCGGAAATCTAGAGCAAGTGAAATTGGAGAGATGGAATGTATTTCAAAAGTACTCAATTCACTGTCTTCTCAGAATCCTTTCCGTGGCATCCTTCTCAAATAACTGTCTTGCCCCCAAGGAATGTAACTACCTCCTGGGGCAGCCCATCTCATTTTTATACAGTTTTCACGTGGGCTGAGCCCCAAACCTGTCTCTCTACAACTGTACTCTTACCTCCCTGCAGATAAAGCCCTGGAGTGAACTAAATGACGCTCTGTGGGCAAAACATACTGAGATGTAAACTTTTGGTTTTGTTCCTCAACAATAATTTTTAAAAGTTTACATCAAATCTGTATCAGATGCCAGGCACTTTGTTGTGTGCTCTGACAGATTGCCTTCAGCTGTCACAGAAACCCTGTAGGATAAACATTCGTTATCACCATTTTACAGACAAGAAAAAAATAGAGGCTGGCAGAGATGAAGTAACCGAAGTCAATGTTGGATTTGTGATGGGAAACCTGCTCACAACCAGGCTCTTCTTCTTTTCTTCACTGCTTTTACCTGGCAGAGAATAAATACTCCTATATATTTGTGAGAAGATGGAGCTGTCTTTTTGGTCCGTTGAAAAACAAGAACCTTAAAAAGAAGCCAGTGGGACTGAGTCCACAGGATCTGGCCTGCACTGAAAGCTTTGGACATCTACAGAAGTTCGTCTTGAACATCCGTTCACCCAAAGAGCCAAAGACAGGTGTGGGAAGATTCCCTGAAAAATAGTGACTTGGACTGTAGTTGTCCTTCTTTCTTTCATCACATTGTGACGCCCTCAAACAACTCTAGATCTACTTCTGAGCATTTAAAAAATTCTCTGGAGTTCAGTGTCTAATGAACACATTCATAGTCTCACAGCTATCATATGTAGAAGTTACTAGAATGATTTCCTTTTCCAGGTGCCCAACACACCAACACATACATTTTTACAAGAGCACCCATCTTCCTGCCGTGCAACCTTTGCTGTACAGGTGCTGCCCTTGGATCTTCTATTTATCATCTGTCTAAACTTAACATCTCTGAGCTTTCCCGAGCTGTAAAATTAACACAACACCGCCCACTGCATAGATTTGGGGCAACTTTAAACACGGTGATGCCAAGCTTATGTCATTTTGCATGCGCAGATAAGAATACAGCTCCTTTTCTTTGCCATGTACACACAGTATCTGGACATTTTTTTGTGTATATGTGTATAGAGAGCCTGCTTTGCTTGCCATTCATCCTTAGAGTAGATAGTAAATAATGAAAAAACTGAGCAAGATTACAAGTAGAATAAATGGCCGGCAGATAATCATTTGAAGTTGCACAATAAGGAGTTTTCACAAAAGATAGAAAGATGGAAGATGATGGATGCAAGAAGATGAATGAAAGCATCGACCAAAATGCCTAACAGATATCCCCAACCTATTTTTTTAAATGATAATTACTGTCAATGTTTCATTTTGTCGCGTCAGTACAGACCTAGTGAAAAGTTGCGTCCTTAATGGGAAAGCCTTCCTGGGGAAATTTCGCTATTTTGCTTTTCTAGCTGGAGTTCATTGATGGAGTAGAAGAGATTGGGCTGTGACATATTTATGTGTTGGTGTAGGAAAGCAGTGGACACCATGTGTTAAAGCCCAACACTGAACACAAGATGGCACTGTGATGCCAAGTCCAGAATTTATCATCCTGAGCCCATGCGAGGATTGTTTGTGATTTTGGTATCTATTTGCTGGGTTATTTTGTTTCTGCTTTTGATTTAAAGCTTCAGAAAAGAAATTCACTTGATAACAACAATAATTTGACAGTTGTCACTGGTCCCACAAATGTGTGGTAACTGCATTGGAGTTGCTCCCAAGCCATTGGTTAGCATGCTCTTTCTTTGCAAGATCTGGCCATGTCTTTCCGGTTTACCATCGTAACATCCCAATGACTGCAACAGAGCCGGCACTCCATCAATATTTGCTGGATACATTAACCATACAGACGATGCTCCAGATTTAACTATTAACATATCACCTGGTTTTCATTGCTCTTATCTCCTGTGTTTTGCTGGCCATCTTCCTCTTTCTTTCTTTTCTCATCTGCTTCCCTTTCCCTGGAAGAAAAAAAATGGAAAGAAACATTTCAACAAAGTAGACAAACACCTCATGAATTCCTAGGTCTTGAAAACATTATCATTTGCTCAAACTGATGAGAAGTGATCTCTATACTTCAAGACTCACAATTAAAGACCCATTTTTGAAAAGTACTCACAGTTGATCCTTACACATATTACACTTATTGCCATGTGTCTTGCCATCTGGACCACGGACAGGGTCGTTTTCTCGGGTGCAGATGAGTTTTCCATTTTTCATTTGGCTTCTAAACTCATCACACATGTCCTGAAAAGAAAGAACATTTACACTAGAAATGGCTGTTTTCACACAGTATTTGACTGATCTGAAGATGGAGAGATTACTCTGCACTATCAGGGCGGACCCAATCCCATCACAAGGGCTCTTCCCGGTGGGGAGGCAGGAGGGTCAGTGTCCGAGTTACACGGCCTACAAAAGGTTCAGACGGTCACCGCTGAGTCTGGAGGGCCACAAGCCAAGGAGTGCAGGCAGCCCCTAGAAGCTGGAAAGGGCAAAGAGACAGAGCCTCCACAGAGGAGCGCAGCCCTGTTCACACCTTGTTTTTAACGCAAGGGGACCCAGTCAGGACTGCTGACCTGCAAATCTATACATGACAATAAACGTGTGTAGTTTTAAGCTGCTCTTGACAGTAATTTGTTACAGCAATTGAACCTCCTTTTACCCACCCATAATTTTAAAAAAAAATCATATTTGGCAGGGTGTCAAAAGAATTAAATAAACTACTATTTATAAAAGTGGTTTGTAGAGGGTAAGACTGAAAGGTTTCCACCTGGTGTTACATTTCCACCCTGAGCAAGTTACCAGTGATGTTCACATGCATGATGGTTCCTGGTCTAAGGGCAACATCTTGGTTGGCAACACTGACACCCCCTTTCCGTATTTTTGACGGCCAAGGGTTGACTTACAGAAAGACCATTCTCTCTGAAACCTAGTTATAATGCCTCACCTTCCGTGATGCTGATTCAGTCCCATTTGATCTGTTGCCAGAACTGCTATTTGTTCTACCTGCTTCTCTTTCCCTAGAAGAGAAAAAAGTGGATAGTCATCTTGTTAACATGTACTCGGGTTTCAAAGGACCTTTAGAGTTCACCATGTCCTAAACCGTCACAGAGAATCTCTCCACACATCCCCATGATGGACAGTCAGCTCAGTCATTAAGAAACTCCCTCATCGATATTCTAGGTAGATCAAGCCACGTAATTTCAACGTGTCCTTAATTTGTGTCCAAATGTATCTCCCTCTAACCTCCATCCTTTAGTCTTATTCCACATTCGCAGGAGAACACAGAGCAAGCCTCCTGAATCCATCACATCTTCCTGACGGTAACCCTTCAGATGTTTAAAGCAAGTTTCAGGTGTCCGAGTCCGGCTTCCTCAATTATTTCACCTTTTCGTGGTAAGTTGTAGTTTTTAATTCCCCATCAACTCACTATTCTACTTCCTTGATTTGTAGGTCAACAACATTATAACATTATTTCTTAAAGTATGGAGCCCAAGATAGAAAACAGACAAGTCATCTGGAAAGTACCTTAGGACCTTGTGTTTTTTAACCTCTTCCTGTTCCTTAGGGGAAGCAAAGGAAAGAGATAATATTTGGGAATTAACAAAAAGAATAATTTTTATGCAGAGAGCCCTCCATAAATGAGAAATAGCCATTCATTCAGGAGGACTACGTGGCTACTCTTAGACAAACCTGTTGAGAGGAGTACTTACAGTATCTCTTTACACATGGAACACTTATTGTTGTACATTTTTCCACTAGCATCACGTACAGGATCACTCTCCCGTGTACAGCTGAGTTTCCCATTTTTCATATTATCCCGAAACTCAGCACATTGGTCCTGAAAAGGGAGAAGAGGACAGGCCTTCCGGATTACTTGGTCTGCTGCATTGTTATGAAATTTGCTAATAATCTGAGTAAGAAATGTTCTTGTCTATCTTCTCTTACAAGGAGGATAATAACATCTAGGATTGCTATCTACAAGGAAAAGGGGGCTGGAATCACCCATATTCTAAGAGGTCAGTTGTCCTGCCTAATAATGCTGCTTTTAAGGTTCCATGCAGGGAAAGGATAAAGCTGGCTGAAATTTAACAGCACAGATCAAGGGTCAGCCAACTACATAGCCTAAAGGACCAATCTGTCTGGTTGCCTATTCTTATGTAAAGTTTTACATATAAAACTTGAAACATCCTCATTCATTCATTCATTCATTCATTCATTCACTTAGACATTATATATGGCTGCTTTCCCAAACAATGGCACAGTTGAATAGTTACAACAGAGACCACATGACCCACAATGCCTAAAATATTTGCTATTTGGACTTTTAAAAAAAATTGCTGACCTCTGTTTAGATAGAAAGGAGAAAGAAAGGCTGGGAGAAAGCACAAAGCTATGCAAAATGCCAAGAAAGAGAGGCTTGAGAAAATTACGGAGAAAACAGGCAAAGGGTCTTTAACACTCTGTCACTTGAGCATGAGAACTGAGCCTCCTAAAGGAGAAAAGACGGAAAAACAGAAGGGCCAGAATTTATCAAAGGCCAGTACTGGGCCTGAGTCATATCTGGAAGCAAAGAGATGGCTTTGATAGGCCAAGACCATAAGAAGAGCAGTAAGGTGGCTGTAATCTTGTGAAATTGTGTTCACACAGTGGAGGGATGAGCTTGCATGCAACACCGCCATGATGACAACAGTATCTCCAGAAATGTGCTAAACACTTGCCCCAATTATTTTCCATCATCCCCATAAGAACACAACTAAATCAGGGGCACTAGAGCTCAGTGAGATGAACTGACTCATTTAATAATTCACAAGTCCTCAGTGAAAGGGGGCAGGGTCGTGCCCCAAGTTATCTGACTCCAAAACCTATGATCTTTCACACTATTATGCTACCTTGAATCAACAGAAAGTACACCTCCACAAAGTGACTCGTTCAAGGAAAGAGAAAATGACCAAAGAAAACGAAGAGCCTATGATGCTGATGTGGAACATCTCCACATTTATACCACTTCCCCTCGTGTCCCCGATGAGTGACAGGAGAGCCAGACTATAGAAAGAGGAGCCAGGGGATTAGGATACGGTCATCATGTTCATTATTTCAGGTTTAAAGAAGTCTAAATGGACCCTAGAGGGACGAGAATTGCTGAGGGACCACCCTACAGGTTTAAAGAGACAATCCCTTGTTCTTTCAAGGACACTTTCCAACTCGGCACTTCACACATTCACCTTGAACCATCATAGGCTACACAGGGCTCCCACTGCCAATGAGATGAGACCGCTCTGGTGACAGAATGAGAGGTTCTCTCACCTGAGCTTTCCCTCCTCCACCACCACCGTTGGCATCGTGCTCTTTGGCATTTCTCTGACTTTCCTGTTCTTTACTCTTTCTCTCTTCATCTTCTTTCTGGCTGGAAATTAGAAAGTGGGAGGGAGGGAACAATAGATTACAGAGAGCAGAGTGCACGTCCCTTAAGTTTCTCATCACTTGGCCAAGTTAGATCGGTACAGAATTCACCAGCACTTATGGGACATCTGCTATGTTGCAGGCCCTCTTTGAAAATGAGAAAGATGCAATATGTGGAGTCCTTTTGCCCGGAAGGGTCCACATTGCAGTGGAAGGGAACCAATATTTACAAGTCACCGGCAAGAGCAGGTGAGCAATTAACTAGCATTTCATGAAGCCTCACTGTGAACCTCCAGGTGTTTCTCTCAAACACCTTATATTTAGGAGGTTCAAAAATAACTACCTTCTCTACCCAAAGTGTTCTCCCTCCTGGATTCTCTACCTCTCATGAAGAAGAAACCACCGGAGTTACCTCTAACTGCTCCCTCCCCTTCAGCTCAGATCGACATTGCCATGTAACGCTGACTTCACTTTCATGGTGTCTCCCATGCCGATCCACTCACCCCACGCCCTGGTCCCCTTGCTCTGGCTACTTTATACTGGGTCACTGCAAATCCTTACTGTCCCATTCTTCACCTTTGTCCCTCCCTTCTCTTATTCTCCTTCTTACTGCCCACATACGGATCTTCCTGAAAGAACCATATTTATGCCACGTCCTCTCCTACCTAAAATTTTTTAGCAGCTTTCCACTCCATATAGGATTGACTTCAAAATCCTTGATCTGGCGTTCAAAGCTGGGGAGGTGGCTAAGTTCTTACTGAATTAAATAACTTGCACCTGACTGCACAGATGACAGTTTTCTTAGTTTTAGGTTTTCACCTATGCTGTTCCTCTCTTTCCTCTCGTTCCTTCCAGTACTGTCCACAATCAGGCCCAGTTCTTTTCCTCCAAAAAGCTATTGACTTTCCCTTTCCTGAAGGAGCATAACACATTGTCTACATCGTTTTTCATTTAGCAATTCCCATTGTATTGACTAATGCCCATGTCTAACCTCTAGTGAACGCTATGATTTCTAGGAAGACTCATTCATATTTGTGTAGTCATTATACACCTTACACATTGTAGATGTTCAGCAAAGGACTGTTGAATAACAAATATTTTAGTTGTACTTCCAAACATTGTATAAAGAGTTATTTTTCATTTCCGGAAAATGTGGTATTTTCAGAAATGTAGGTTAGAAGAGTTAGATTGCTATTTAAAATCAGCGTGTTTTCTTCCCAATGGGAATTACAAACTAATCCAGAGAAGGGATCCAACCAACAGCAAAGGACTTTTATCAAGAAAGATGTTGTGAGCTACTGATAGGCTCTGCCCCAGAACTAATGGAGAATGTAATCAGAGTCTAACATGTCTATTTCTAGAATTATGAACCTTATATGCTTTAGGGATAATTGTCTGTCGCTTTCATATGTAAGGAAAGGGCCAACACACTATTTATTGTCTTCCCGGCTCTTCGCCTCCCCGACACTGCCGACCCCCAGCAGGGCTCCCTAGGTGCACTCACAAGACTGCTTTACACATGGCGCACTTGTTGCCGTGGGTCTTGCCATCCGGGCCACGCACGGGGTCATTTTCTCGGGTGCAGAAAAGATTTCCATTTTGCAAAAGGCTCCGAAATTCACTGCACATATCCTAAATGGAGGAGAAAAGGCAAAAGCTTGAGTATTTTCTTGGAAATGACTTTGCTGGGTTCCTACTAAGTGCTTCCTAGAAAAAAGAGAAAATGACCTAAGGATTTTTTCTCTAGCAATTGATTCATTCAATTCCTACTAAGTACCCAGGCCTTAAAAGGCAGTTTATCTTTCTTTTTCCTTGAGATTTAGCCCTTAAATTCAGACTGAGCCCTGAAATCACAAACAAGCAGGAATCTTTTAATAAAGTGGGCTCTCTGAGGACTGGTCACATTTCTTACTCGGTGTTTTGTTGTCCATCTTTGTTAATGATGAAAAAAAAACACTGAACACGTCATAGAATCAGAAAATCAGGTTTAGATAGAACTTCAAAGCTTATCCGGTGCCACCACCCTGACTATGTCTCAGTCCCCTCCACATCATGGCCACCAAGAAGTTATCTTAACTTGCACAGGAACATCTGCCGTGAACGGAGTCCGTTACCCTCCGCACAGTTCATTCCAAAATCTCTACTAGATAGTCCCACAAATTAGCCAGTGTGCTACTTTGGGGGGATCTGAGGAAATAATACAGCCTACAGGATCCTTACTCTTGGGGTTTGATTTTTCTAAGCTGTCACTGCAATTAGGATGAGTATGCTCCTTCAGACCAGCAAGCAAAGACAAAGCATTTCATTTCCCTCAGAAAAAGTGAGAATCTTTTCCTTCTTCCACATGAGAATCTTTCAGATAGTTAGAGAAAGCTTTCTTGTCCTTCTCCCATAACTCCTCACGTGCTCTGCCGAGAGCTAAACATCCCCAGATACCTCAGTCATTCTGTTTCAATCCGTGCAATTTCTCATTCTGAATTCTTCCCCATCTCCTAAAGAGTTTAACATAATGTTCCCGGCATGTCTGGACAAGCACTAACATGTTGACAGCTGTATCACATTGTTAATTTTAATTGCAATCTGCCATCAAGAGACCACAGAATCGGGGGGCGGGGAGGTCCTCTTTATGCCTCACTCACCTCATCTATAAAATGGAAGTAATAATACTATTTTCGACTTGGCTAAAATAATAAAGGCCAATATGCATTAAGTACTCACTAGATGTCCTGAGTTGTTATGAGAATAATGTGAGATGATACATGTGTATAAATCTACAATTACTAATATCCAGGAAGTACTCAGTAAGTGCCTAGCTCCAGAGTTCTATGAGGAATTGATAGGGAATAAGCAAATCACTTAATATTCTAGAGTTAATTACTGGTAGCAATTAGGATGGAATTTATGGGGTTTTGTTTGTTTGTTTGTATCTTTCAGTTCAAGTTGAAAGTCAATGAAGACAGCAGTGACTTTTTCTCCTAGCTCACTGCCAGATTCCCTAAGTGGTCATGGTTAGCAAAAGAAATATGATATGAGGGGGGAGTTTGTTCGTAGTAGCTGCTGTGAAATCAGAAATCGTCTCATTCTGAAAAATCTTCTCTTGCAGATGTTAAAAAGTGAATCATATGAGCTACTCATATTTTTAAATTTAGACTCACAATTGTGGGAAATAAAATTGTAAATAAAACCAACCGTACAGAATTCTAAGTATGACGCTTTTGTTTAGAAATTCTTTTTAATATCAATAGTTTTTGATCAGGGCAAGGAAATGACCACAAACTTGGAAAAATCTACCTGGAATCAGTTGTTTTGAAATCAAGAAAATACTATTTTGGAAAGCTGCTTTACTATTTTTCCCCAAAATACTTGTACTAGATATATTTAAAGGTAAAGCAAGAAACACGTGGTCTGAGCAAATGTGGCCAATTGAAACTACACAGTATGTTAGAAGTAATGCCACATTGGTGTCAGCAAGCCAGGCTTGAATTCTACTGTTTTCACTCTTCAGTTGTGAAATATGAAGATACAGATTCTTACATCAATACTCCCACTACCTTTCCAAGCAAGTTATTCTTTTCCTCTGTTTTAAATCTTCATTTAAAAATATGGGAATGGGCCCTGGCCAGGTAGCTAAGTTGGTTAGAGCATCATCCAGATAAACCAAAGTTGAGGGTTCGATCCCTGGTCAGGGCACATACAAGAATCAATCAATGAATGCATAAATAAGTAGAGCAACAAATTGATGTTACTTTCTTTGTCTCTCTTTTTCTCAAATCAACAAGAATTTTTTTTTTTTTAATTGGGAAGGAAGTAAATCAAGGGCTTGCAAGTAAAACTATGGCCTGTGAGGAAAATCTGGCCCACTACCTTTTTCTGTAAATAAGGTTTTATCCATGCCCATTTGTTTGCATGTTATCTATGGCTGCTTTAAGGCGACAGCAGCAGACTAGAGAGTATTTGTGACAGACACTGAATAGCCACCACTTCAAATATCTACTATCTGGCCATTGAAGAAAATTTTGTCAAGCCCTGGACTAAATGAACCTTGAGTTCTCTCACATAGGCCTTCAGAGTTTTCCATGCATTCTTTTTAAAGAAAAACCACAAAATCTCATCCTTTCTTTTTCGTATGAACATTCCAGGACAATTACCTTTTTAGCTTCTCTCTTCACTTTTGTTCTGGATTCAGCTTCTTTTTCTTTTGCTTCTTGCTGGCTGTAAGAGAGAGAAGGAGAAGAATCACCGCTAGCACCCAGAACGTTACCATCCTGAAGGGGGAACCTCCCCAGATATAAGTATCCATTCCTTCCATGCCTCGAAGTAGAAATTTAATGTGCACCCTCCACATTATTCTTCTTGCTTTACGTGTTGCTTAAAAAATAAGACACACAAGCCACAGCAAGGCAGTAAATACATTTTCACTACAATATTCCTTTTAGAAAATAAAGATCCTCTCCTTCTCCCTGGAATGCAGCTAGGACACTTAAAAATACTGTTAATAAATTTGTTAGGCCCAATGATTACATCATGGATTATTCATGACCACATGAATGCAGAGAACAGAAATCCCAGCCCTGGTAGGCCATCAACTCTGGGAAATTTCTCCCGAGCACACGGTCCTCCCTTGACGGTGTATCAAGCACCTTTCAGAACACTGAGAACATTACAAAGAAATGTGCAGACGCTATGGCCTGCTAATAGGAAATTCCTGAAATCAGTGCAAAGACAAGCTCTACCTCCTACAGAAAGCCCGCACTACCACCTCCGTTGCCCACCCCAGGAGAAGTTATCTTCTCACTCAGCAGTAGCAGTGGCTAAAGCGCTACTCACAAGAAGGCCTCACACATGGAGCAGGTGTTGCCGTGCACTTTCCCGTCTGGGCCCTCGATGGGGTCGTTCTCCCTGGTGCAGGGGAGTCGACCGTTCCTCACGTAGTTCCGGTATTCACTGCACAGCTTCTGCCAAGTGCGGGGGGATTTAAGAATCAGGTAACTAAATACTGGAAAGTTCCCCCCACATTATCCTTTTGAAAGCGATGCTAGAATGCCCCAACACATAATGGACGCATGGCAAAAGGTTGATATTAGCCACGATGCCTCTTAGATTGCTGTTACATATCTTATTTGAAAAACTTCAATCCAATGCAAATAGTAGTCTTTCCTTGGCACTATGAGAGCTATAAAGACAAATAATTTCTTGTTCCTTTTGTAAGGAAATTTGAGATAGGCAGGTTAGTAGCTCCCAACTCCAAATTTGTACAAACCCTCATACCAGGGACCTGTAAATACGAGTATATCACCTTATAGGGCAAAGGGACTTCTCAGATGTGATTGAAGATGGGGAGACTGAGATGGGAAGATTATCCTGGATAGTGCCTGATGTAATCACAAAGGTCAGCCCTTAAAACCAGAGGAGTGAGACAGACGAGGTAAGTGAGAAGGGGGATGTGACCACAGAACAGTCAGAGATGCATCGTTGTCGGCTTTGCAGATGACAAAAGGGGTCCAAGAGCCAAGGAACATGAATGCCCTCTAGAAGCTAGAAAAAGCAAAGGGACAAATTGTCCCCTGGACACTGGTTCTAGAAACGCGGCCCTCCCAACACTTTGATTTAGCCCAGGGAGATTCGTGCCAGGTTTGTAACCTAAAGAACCGTAAAATAACAAGTTTGTGTTGTTGTCAAGCTACCAAGTTTGCAATAACTTGTTAGAGCAACCATAAAAGACCAACACAGAGTTTTTGGTTTCTTTTGAAAAAATACGTAGAAGCATCTATAAGTTAAAATAAAGCAAATGATATAATTGAGAAATAAAGAAAAATTATTAGCATAATAGATGTGAGAACTATTAAGCATATTGTATAAATGCAGAAAACATTTAGGGAGCAGCTAATACTTATTCTGAGGTATAAAAAGTGCCAGAATTGACAGATAGAGGGAACGGACATTCATGACTGACTATGAGCAAGACCATGTGGAAGGTAAAGTTCATTTTATGTACAATATTGAGGATTTTACATCTATGAGGGACTGTGCTGTTATACATGGATAAGTTCTGTGGGACATAATAATAATAATAATAATAAATACTAACAATATCCTTATTTTATTAATGAGGAAACTAAGGCACAAAAATGTTAACTGTCTGACCACTGGCAGGAAGATGGGGCCAGGATATGAACCCAGTCTGAGTCCAGAATCCAGGTTTTTAACCACGATGCTACTGATTCCACAAGATGGGAAGCCTTGAATCAAGAATTGACATGTCCAAGAAGCAGCAAGGTGACCAGGAAGGCTGGACAGAGGCAGCAAAGAATAGAATAGTAGGGAATGAGGTCGGAGAAGTGTCAGATCATGTATGGCACTGTAATGACCTTGGTTCTTATTCTGCATGAGACAAGAAGACATGGACAGCATTACCTGTCTTGTGTTTTTCAATTACTTTGGCTTTAGAATTGAGAGTAGATTGTAGGAAGCAAACATGAGAGCAGGGAGAAGAAATGAGATCTTCCCAATTACAAAAAGGATAAAGGAAAGAAGTATTAAAGATCTCAGGCACAGCCTGTAGGAAAATTACAAATTAGAAGAGTATGTAAAATCTTAAGTACATCATGGGCATTAAAGCCAGAATTTATGGTCTCACTGCTTGCTCTCAGGTTACTAATTATATTTTCTAACTTCTTATCTGAGCCTTTGAATCCTCTTCTTTAAAATGCAGATAATGATATATACCCTCAATGATTACTACAGACATCAGTAATAAAACTGTTAGGCCACACTGCATACGGTAGCAATGAAATAATTCACAGCCATTCCATTACCATCATGATGTGAGATGTTACAGATGCAAATCCAAGGCTCAAAGATGCTATTGAATAATTTCCCCCAAATCTCACAGAGAAGTAATTGAGATGAAAACATAGGGTTTGTTTGTTTGTTTGTTTGTTTTGTTTTGTTTTTTTAAACCAAACACCTTTATACAGGAAAGTATGGAGACAAGTCTAAAACCTGCCTCTACTGGTTTGCATTCAGGCAACAAGACAATCTGCATATGCTTCCTTCTCGGCATCACGCAGTTCACAGGGTCAGTAGAGAAAAGGGTGATTGACTTCTCAAATCCACAAGCATCCAGATCAAATCTGGTGTGAATAAACTGAGTCAGGAAGAAGGGACCTTCTTATACATGAGAATCCAAGTACGTGTCCTCAGTTGGCGATGTCACTACTGACCCTGGGAATGCGAGGAGGGGCAAGACCACAACCAATGAGAAGGGGCGAGGCAGGGGCTGTCCTGACCCGAAATAACTACCTCCACGGCTTCCCTCTTCACTTTCTCAGCTGCAACTTCCTCCTTTCCTTCCGGGCGGTTATTTTTCTCTTCTTCTTCAAGTTTGCTGCAATAAAAGAAAAGAAGATACAATCTAACTAAAATGCCTCTTTGGTTATGTATTGTCAGAAGAAATGGGGATCAGACCAAAAGTCAGATTCAGTCTTCGGGACAAAATATCCAGCCTAATGTGTCCACGAATGCAGATAAATTCAGTTGTTCCCAACACCCTCTAAAAAATAAAACTGGCATGGCTTTTTTTATCAGTATGTAAACATTGGTGGCCTTTTTTCTATCACTCAGTGCTTTAACCCAATAATCTGAAAAAAGCTTCAACTGCCTGGATATTTTCTTAAATTGTGAAACTTTCCTGTGGATTTTAAACAATGACCACATCGATGAGGAATGCGAGGGATCAAACCAAGTCAGAGAAGGGCCCCAAATCAAATCAACCAGGTTTCACTACAATATAAAGATTGAAGTATTATTTTAATGGCATTAATATCCAAACTGAAATTCAAGGGTTAGAATGCAATAATGATTCAAGCCCAAGAAGATTCAACAACTAATATTTTGAGGCTGATCACGAGCCCAAGATGCTGGCACACTTGCCATTTTCTACATGCGTGAAGCAAAGTAAGGCTGGACAAAGTCCTTGACATTTATCACGCCTAACCCAGTCATCACCACACCATAAGCAAATGCAGCAGGTAAGAGAAGAGCCTTGATTTCTTGGATCTCTGGCCACGGTTCACTGGCCTTTTCTATCAATCCTTCCTTTAAGGAGCTTAAATCTTACTCTTGAGACCAAACCAAGAATGTGAAAGTTAAGGAACGACAGTAACTTTGCACCTCTTTCAGCAAATATTATGTAGACATTTTCCTCAACATTTATTTTAGCATGAGGCTTGGTAGGGGATGAGGAGTCTAAGAAGCAGATGAACCAGAGGTGATAATATGTTGTCAGCTTCTCCTGTCTTGTCCCACATCATGGAGCTCTGGTCTCACTCAGCAGAACAATGTCCTATTAGGCTCTAAACCCGGCTTCCAAGATGACATTTTAATAAACATCTATGACATGGGCCTGCCTCTTAGAGGTGTAACTCTCTGCACGAAACCCCTTATCAAAGTATTTATTTCATCTGTGTATAGTAATGTCCCTGAAAAGATAAATATAATTCTCTCTAGTCCATTTCTTGTTCAGGCTATTTTAACAGTGTTGACGTACTGGCTTCACAGATCTCCAAATGGTTTTCCTTTATCTGAATATACACAGAGAATCATAAAATGTCAGGGGTGGGATGGGAAAGAGACCAAAGACGTCCTCTCATCCAGATTGTGAAGAGTTTGCTCTCTTTGTTATGAATGGTGACTATCATGTGCTAGAGCTTTTGGCACTAAATTAAGGTTTAATTAGAAGATAGAAGGATTATTGAATAGAGAATAACACTGTCACTATGCAATTCAACATTACCTAATGCCTTGTCCATGTGCTTTTAAAATTACCTAGTGTACAACCCATGGTATGTGTTCTATGTGTTTCTGAAGACACTGAGAGCCAGGGATGATGGAGGACAAAGAAATGCAGTGGGAGAGAGGAGGGCAGGTACTCACAACAGACTTGCACACATGGCACACTTGTTCCCATGCATTCTGCCATCCGGGCCACGGACGGGGTCACTCTCCCGGGTGCATATGAGCATCCCATTCCTCACCTGGCTCTGAAACTCACTGCAGAGTTCCTGGAAAATGAAGAAAATATTTTCTCAGAGCAGTTTTCCACCTTTCCTGTGCCTTTGCCTATTATGAACAACAAGTAACACAGAGTAAGGAGGAAAAATTAAAGTGATTATATAGAGCAGTAAATCAGGAAGTCTTTTCAAAGCTCCCACCATGGATGCAGAATTGTCCTGGTACCAAAATGGATCTGTAAACATCTTTGTTGTTCTCCTGGGGGTGCTTATCATCTAGTTGTAGAAGAAGGCTGACACACTGGTAAAGGACAATTTGTGTGTGTGTGTGTGTGTGCGTTGTGTTGCACATCACAGTCTATAAGAACCATGGAAGACCACAGGTGAGGAGAGCCAACAGACCCAGAAGGAGTGGAACTGAGAACATTGCTGAGCATTCATGAGAAAGAAAGATGGTTCCATTGCAACAGCTTGGATGAAACTTTAGGGCACCACACTAAGTAAAATAAGTGAGGCACACAAGACAAATAATGCATAATCTCACTTACATGTGGAACCTTAAAAAAAGCTGAACTCATAGAAACAGGGAGCAGAGGGGTGGTTGCCAAGGGATTGGGGGTTGAGGAGGGGGTGCAAATAGGGAGATGATGGTCAAAGGGGTCAAAGGATACAAACTTCCAGTTATAAGACCAATAGACTCTGGAGATCTAACACAGAATTGGGTAATTACAGTTCACAATACTGTATTATATACTTGGAAGTTGCTAACAGTAGATCTTAAGTGTTCTTATCACATATGCACAAAAATGTAATTCTGTGATGTGATGGAGGTGTCAGCTTTCACTAGAGTGGTAATCATTTTGAAATCAACACATTGCACACCTTAAACAAGTGCAATGTTATATGTCAATTATATCTTAATAAAGCTAGGAAAAATAAAATTAAATAATGTGCAAAAAATCATTGCTGAGCTTTGATTTGTCTTTAGAAGGCTGAGACAAAAAAGACAAAAGCGTGCTCAAACTAAGAAGTAAATATCTGAAATAAAGGTAGAGGGGAGAGAACAAGTTTGACATCTGGAGAAGCCGACGCCTTTGTGGGGGTTCCTTGCTAAGTGAGGGGTGTGAGTTTAAAACAGGAGAGTAACAACAGGAGTGGAGAGAAAAAGCAACATGATAGAATCATTTGAAAAATCTAAGGCAGCTAAGCAACTGGTCAGATATAACAGATAACACAAACTTTCAACCCCAAATCACCAACAAATGATGATTCCAGCTAACAGAAAGTTATTGAGAAAGTGAGTCAGTTTAATGGCAAACTTTTAAACTGAGTCAACTTTCCCCAAATAAGTTATTAGACTTCCATTTTGCAGCTACTGTTAGGGGATGGAATACACAAAGGTAAATCTTGTACATAGTTTTAACACGAGAATAATCTGCCATCTACAGACAGACTTTGCTCTTTACTTGTAAAATTAGAAAGTTATGAAAAATAATTAGGAAGTCAAAAAATTTACAAAATAATCATTAATTTGGGGGTGAGAATAGTAGTATTTCCTCTACATTTGGGAAGCGACAAAGAACAAATATGATACATATTTGTGCACTCTGTTTTGTAAATTGGACCAGTGTGAATGGCAGAGATCTTGTATTCTCTATTAGAGATAATAGAGGTTTGAATGACATAAATTGAAATTAGAAAATTTTAAAGATGGATATTAGTAATCTGTACCTGACAACAGAAATGTAAGAAAAGCCAAATACGGAGAATATCACTTACAAAGTAAATTAACACTCGAGTTTTTATAAACGAAACTCAAAATCTGAATTACCATGCAATAAACTTGGTACTCTGGAAACTTCTAATCAAGACCGTTTTTCCCTCAGGCTAAAGGTTTTCTTTGTTCATTTCAGTTCATTTCAGGCATAAAATTTGAACAGAAAATCATTACTGCTAAGGAGATACCTAGAATGCTATTATAGAGGGAAAATGCCAAGGCCCAGCAGAGCATTAGCATTCCTGAGCAAGTTACCTTTGCAGCTTCTCTTTTAGCCTTTGCTCTTGCTCGTGCTTCTTGTTGACTGTACGTAGCAGGGGGAGAGAAAGGGAAGAAATGGGTCTTAATGCAGCTGAGTAGATCGTTAACATTTACAGGTTGATCATTCATTGCTTTGACTATTCTCAAGCAACCCTAAAGATCCAATCACAGCAGTTTGTGATTTTATTGGGTAATAAATTAGAATGACTCACCTCTCCCCAAGGGAATGGGGTACAGGAGAAAATCCCTTAATGAGTAAACCTATTTAGCTTCCCAGCAAATGTACTGCAGGAAGACTTTCTCATTGACTGATTCTTTTGCATCTGCAGCAACTCTTGATCAAATAGTAATATTTGGCTTCTGAAAGCCAATATGGCACGGTAGTTAAAGAGGAAGAACTCTGGAGCCAGATTGTATAGGGAACACAAAAACCGTCCTAAGATGCTTGTGGCTTCCTCATCTTTAAATGGGAAGGGAGAGGAGGGACTAGAGAGGCAGGAAGAATATTTTCCTCCTAAGACTGTTGTACCTGAAATCAGTTGATACATGTAAAGCAATTAGAATAAGTACCTGGTCTGTAATAAAAATGAATGACAAAAGTGATATAAAATATTGGTATCATCATCACTGGAATCATTATTAAAAGCTCAATTCTCCAAAAACAGGCATATGATGGAAGTGAAGTGAGAGCTATATTCTTAACCATAACTAACAGTATTGCAAACTGAGTTTAGTGAGTGAACCTATGTCATAACCGAATCTACAACACAATTATTCAATCATATTACATAGACAGAGAAAAATTAAATAATTTGTGAAAATGTTTTAATATGTTCCAGTCAACATAAGACTTGCTTATTCATCAAATTAAAACATTTTAAAAGTTGAAAAGAATGTTTGCATATGGTTTGAAAGTGTGCAAGAAAAGACTAGAGAGGGAAGAATCATTCTCAAGAAATGCAATACCTTTCGCTAACATATCGATAAAATATGAAGTGATAAAATTTTATTTTTTTGATATGGCAGTTTATAGTGATGAGAGGAAAGTACTAGAATAGCTCCAAAATTGTGATGTTTCTCACAATTCTTTAAAGGGAAAACTGATCTGAACTT
>VMDR010014065.1:0-24062 GCA_007922815.1 Macrotus californicus | reverse complement strand
GAATCTCCAAACAGTAATAGATTTCCATTCATGGGATAAACCTAGTTTGTTTATGATTCATTACTGTTTTTCATTCTCTGCTGGACTTAGTTTGCTAATATTTTGTTAAGATTTTTGCTTCTATGTTCATGGATGATATTGGCTTATATGAGGGGGACCCAAAAAACTGGACTTTATTTATAAAAAATTGTGTATTTATTCTTACACATTTAAACTTAAATCATTTTCAATGTACTCTCCATTTGAGGCAATGCACCTATTGAGATTTTTTTTCCACTACTCAAAACAGTTTTTGAACTTGTCAGTTTTGATGCCTTTTAGTGCTTCATGGGCAGATTTGCTCATGAATCACCCATCATGAAATGGGCAAACACTTGGGAAGAGTTTTCAAAAAAAAATTCACTGAAGCCAAACGCAGCCTCTCACAACAACGCCAGCTGGCGCACTGATACAGATGGGTCCCTAGAACACTCACCTAGCACTACAAGGGACCCACCCTCAAGAAGATAATTCCATTTTCTGGGGAGGTCCCCCCTTGTGATTTTTTTCTTATACTGTTCTTAATATCATTTTTTGTATCACATTATCAGTAAATTAAAAGGGTTGGGAAGAGTTCCTTTTTTTAATTTTCTAGAGGAGTTTATTGTATAAGATTGGCATGACCTTTTTCTTGATCATTTGGTGAAACTCACCTGTAAAACAATCTGGGCTTAGCACTTTCTGTGGGAAGATCTTTAGTAACAGACTTAATTTTGTTAATGGTTTTAGGACTTTTTCATTTTTGTAAGTTATGTTTACCAAGTGTTAGTCTTTGCTGTAGTTGTAGTAATGTTTTCTTTTTCAATCTTCACTTCATTTTTATGCTTTTTTAAAACTTTTGGCTTTGTTGACCTATTACTGTAATTTTTTGTACTCTAGTTAATTAATTTTTGCTCTTCTTCTTTTGCTTTCATTGATTTAGTGTTGTTTTTCCTCTAACTTCTTGAGTTGGCCACTTAGTTTATTGTTAGTCTTCCTTATTTTCTAATTTAAGGTTTTAAATTTCAATCTAAACACTGCTTTCACAGGTTTTAATTTGACACATTTTAGTTATATTCATTTCCAAGTATCTTTATGAATTTTTTAACTCATGTGTTATTTAGAAGTGTTTTTTAACATCCAGATATATCAGAATTTACTTCTCTATTTAGTTAGTTACATAGATAGTTATTTTTACTGATTCCTGATACTTGCCTATGGGTCAGAAACAATTTCTACGTGATATGGACTCTAAAATTCATCGATACTTGCATTTTTTCCTATGGATGCTATAACAACCACAAATTTGATGGCTTAAAACTATAAAAATGTATTCTCTCTCAATTCTGGAAGCCAGCAGTCAGCAATCAGTGTCAATGGGCTGAAATCAGGGTGACAGCAGAGCCTTGCTCCCTTCCAAGGCTCTTGGGGAGAATCCCCTCAACTCTTCCAGTCTGGTGGCTGCCAGCACCCCTTGGCTTACGGCCACATCACTCTAATATCTGCTTCAGTGGTCTCGGTGCTTTCCTCTCTGTCAGACTTCCTTCTGTTTCTCTCTTACAAGGATACTTATGGTTGCCTTTAGGGCCCACCTGGAAAATCTCCCTATCTTAAGAGCCTTAAATTTAATCACATCTGCAAAGACTAAGGTAGCATCCACAGGTTCCAGGGATTAGGATCTAAGTATCTTTTGGGGACCATTTTTCAACCTACCACAATGGTCTAGTTATAAGTCTTCTACATGTGCTTGAATGTATATCTTCTAATTACTGAGTGAGGATTCTATATTTGTCTATCACTCTTCTTACCTAATTTTTTAAAATGCCAGTTTATCAAAAAATATGTGTTTTTTTAGCATGACATGACAAGAATTTATAAGATATTGGCCCTTATTTAAGGGTCTTTAAATAGCATACTTGGGCTATCATTAGCAGGCTTACAAAATTTCAGAAACATTCTTCATATATCCTGTTATATGGACCCTTCTTCCTTCCTTCCTCATTTATTCAACAAGCATTTGTTAACTGTTTGCCAAGTTCATTGTAGAATCTTGGGCTCGGAAATAAATAGGACACAGTGCATGCCCCTGTTGAACTCATATACCAGTGCGGGTAGGCAGCTTTTTAAAAATAGTAAGTAATGTGTCAAGTAGTGCTATCTTAAAAAATAAATCAAGCAGGATTGAGAGTGACAGCCAGAGCAGGGGTGGGTGATAAGAGAGCAAACCTGCCATTTTTAGGTTAGATGATTAGAGATGCCTCTGACATCTGAACAGAGACCTGAGGGAAGTAAAGGCGCAAGCTCTAAAATTATCTGGGAAAAGAGAATTCCGGGCAGAGAGAACCATAGGCTCTGATGTCAGACTGCCCCTGGCCTATCTGAACTTAAAGCACAGCAAGCAACGGGGGAAAGTGGTAGGAGGTCAAGCTGGGGAGGAAGCCAGCAAGCAGGACTTGCCAAACCTTACAGCCTTCAGTAAAGACTTCAGACATTTAATAAAAGCCCAGCGAGTACAACGTTCAGCTGCAGTTCTGTGCAGGCGTTTTTATAAGGAACTAAAGTAGCAGTCTAGCTCTGAGCAGAGTGAACTTGACCAGGAATATGTGTATAACGCGTGCCTCTATCTTAAGTCAATATGTGACTGTACTTCCTTTTCTGCAGGTTTACCTGGTCCAGGGCATGTATGGCTACCATCATTACATGCAGGACCGCACAGATGACAATGGCTGGGGCTGTGCGTACCGCTCTCTGCAGACCATCTGCTCCTGGTTCAGACACCAGGGCTACACAGAAAAGCCCATTCCCACACACAGGGAAATCCAGCAGGTACAGGGCAAGCCATTTCAAACTACGATCTCGTGTGCATTGCATCAGCCCTTAATATACCATGAGTAATTATTAATAATTATTATGGCCTCATGGTACAGACTTACTTGTTTTGAAGGAAAAAAAATATCCTGGTAATCAGGGAAAATGCCCAATGTGTCATTTTTAATAGCTATCTTCTGTATGGATTTTTTTGGTTTTTTTGGTATTTGAAATACAAAAAGGCTCTGGTGGATGCCGGGGACAAACCAGCCACCTTTGTGGGATCACGGCAGTGGATTGGCTCAATCGAGGTACAGCTGGCCCTGAACCACCTGATGGGTGTGACTTCAAAGATACTGTTTGTGAGGTGAGGACACAGGGGCGAATGAGAGGTCATTTCACAGTGAGTTTCCTGTTTGATTAAAATAATAGAAAAATCCTGTCTTTCCCCCACATTTGTCTTCACTGCCCTCTTCTGCCTCATTGCCTCATTGCTTTATAAATCTCATTTTTTAACCCTAAATTGTTTTCAGTTAATTTTAGAAGACTCTGGAGTTTATGAGTAAACTCTAGAATACCTACTTATATGGCTGAGGCCTCATTTTAGCCAAGAAGAGAAAAACTTGGAAATATGTCAACTTCGAGTGTAAAGAAAAATCAAGTTTTTTTTGCGCAAGTCTTTAAAAAGTCTTGAAAGGAGAAAATCAAACGTTGGCCTCTGACTGACCTTTTTGTTCACCGCCTGCCCGGTTTCTCCTTAAGATGTTAATAAACTGATCATGTGTCCAAATAGCACATTCATTTCACTTTTCCCAGTGTGGCCCGACCCTGATGCCAACACTACGATCCGAGCAAGTCTCAATTAAGTAAGGTCGACTTCTGGGACCACAACTAGCTTCCTCCTGTTACAAGCTTATGTTTTAAACACATTTTCTATTGTGACAACCTCGACACACACAGTAACACTGTCCTTACTAGGCCGCACACTCTCACACATCCGGTTGCACGACTGGCTGGGGGAGTCACCACTAACGAACAGAGGACGGGGTCAAGCGGTGAAGCGTACGGTGATTAAAAAGAGAGTTTTAGCACACTGAAACATGACACATTCCCTACCATGCAAGAGCTAAGGTTTACCGCCACCTGGCACCTCCGTTCTAAAAAAGTATCTCCATCTGTCCATCTTTCTTTGTCTTCTCCGCGGTTCAGACTGCACAGAACAGTGAAACCCTCCCTAAAAGTAATGCTGCCGTTGAAAGCATTTTGTACTTTTCACACGGGCTTCACAGACATCGCCTGCGTTGGTGCTGGGCCCCTGTCACACAGACAGGGCAGGTACCGCTGGGCCCGATTGAAAGGTGACGAAGTACAGGCAGCACTGTGCAGAGTCTGGCAGCAGGAAGACAAGAACCCCTGACTTAAAACTGACTCTTCTGAGATTAAATCCGCCCTGAAGAACTCCCTGGATAGCAAGGTGACCGCTTTCAACCTCAGGTTAAAGATCCAAGACCTTCTTCACGCAGTTCCAGTGGCCTTAAATATTTAGGGCGTTTCTATTGCTTTAACTTGCTCTCAGGCAGTTCCCTACCACTTAATTGTATTTAAATTCAGTTTGTTTTTCACTCCCCGCCCTGCCCCCCATACCCATCCCCACTTCCCACCCTCGATCCTACCCCCTTTGGTTTCATCCATCTGTCCTTTCATAGTGTTTTTTTAACCACATAGAAGAGAAATGTACAGAACATGGTTCCTAAGCTCATGTATGTGACCTCAGTGTTCGAAGTGATGCATCTAATGGAAAGCGGTCTCTTTCCAGCCAAGGTTCTGAAATGGCCGCCCAAGGACGGGAGCTGGCTCAGCACTTCCAGAATGAAGGGACTCCGGTGATGATCGGTACGGGCTTCCGGGCATTTGGGCTCCTTTGCTGGGGTGGAGAGTGTATAAAACTTACCATCGTGTAAGTATTTAATGCCACATACAATCAGTCATGTTAAAATTAGCTTTTACACCACATAGACTGACCTGTGGGTATTCGTTTTCAAATGTGCAAGGCAGAAGGAGAGTTACAAAGATTATAATAACCAGAAGCAAAGGCTAAGAAAAGAAATGATAACTGTGTTCCTATATTTAAAGAGTTGAACGCAGCACGGAAAGGGGGCGATGGTCACTGACTGAGCGTTGTAAGGGGGGACTCTGTCACTAACTTGGCTGGCTGTTACATTATTGCAAATCACCTACTCTCTCTCAGCTTTATTTGTAAAATAAAAGGATTGGATTAGCTGATCTAAAGGTTCATGATTCTACGAAGAAGCCTTACTCTGTGATGCCAGAGGGAAAGCCAAACGGAGGGAGACAGATTTCAGCAGAATATCAGAAAGACGGGACCAAGGTGGGGGCTGTCTCACTGAGGTGCTGAGGGCAGGAGAGCCGGTCCATCTGCCAGGGAGAGGGACACAGCAGTCACTGGTGCTGGCGGGGGGCGGGGGGGGGGGGGGGGGGGGGGGGGGGGGGGGGGGGGGGGGGGGGGGGGGGGGGGGGGGGGGAGGCCCTCTGTGGCCCGTTCTAACTCCAGGTCCATGGGTGTGGCCACGGAACATAAGCCTCCTGTGATTAGAGATAGGACTGTTGTTTTCTGTCTTGAGGATGTAATTTTATCTTTTTAGAGTATTTTTGACATTGTGGTATTTTACAATGTAGGTTAGTCCATTTTAATGCTGTTAGAGCAATTAATAGACAAAATAATCTTTTTAAACTGAAACCGAAGAGGGGGTTGAAATTAGCGCATGCCCTCTGACATTCCCTGTTTCGTCTGCTCTAGGGGGAGGAGTTCTGGCCCACACAATCCTGGGAGTTGCTTGGAATGAGAATACAGGGCAGATCAAGTTTCTGATTCTAGATCCACATTATACAGGCGCTGAAGATCTGCAGGTTATTTTGGAAAAGGTAACACAAATTTAGATTTGATGCAAAGAAGCCAGACCCAGAGGGTCGTACACTGGTTGTTAACAGGACAGATTGTAGACCGAGGCCCACAACTGAGGCCATGAGGAATACAGTCTCTCTCTAGACAGAGAGGACAAGAGGGAAATAAGATAAATCTCCAAAGACAAAATTTAGATTTATAAAGGTTTTCTCAGTTATTAAACTTAATAATGGAGCACAAAGCTCCTAAAATGTTTCTTTGGAGATTCTACAGCTCTGCATGAACAAATGTATTGAGGTACAGCAATGCCCTGAAGTAGGAGGGTGGAGTATATAACCTTCATAACTTTAGAATTCACCAAAAATAACTAAGCAGTATGCTGGACATTATGGAGGCTTAACTGCTTTGAAGTTATTTACATTAACTTAATCTCATTCTACAAAGGATTTGAATACAATAACAGATTTGCTCTATTCGTGCATATAAGACCCCAGGAAACCCAGGCCTGGCCCATCAGCAGGAACTACTAACTCTGACTTGACTCAAGAATCTAAGGCGCTGTTTTAGTCCGTTCGGGCTGCTTCAACAATGCCCCAGACGTGCGACTCGTAAACAAGCCATTCATTTCTCAGTTCTGGGGGTGGGAAGTCCAAGATCAGGGCACCAGCTGATCAGCAGACTTCCTGGTGAGGCCCACTTCCTGGTGCACGGGCAGCTGTCCTTCTCGCTGTGTGTTCCCATGGTAGGAGGGATGGGGGACTTTGTTGGGGCCTCTTTAATGAGGCCACTGCTCCCATTCATGAGGGATCCACCCCATACTCTAGTCACCTCCCAAAGGCCCCCACATCCAGGCATCCTCACATTGGGGATTAGGTTTCAACCTCTGACCTTTGAAGGGACACCAACACTCAGTCTCCAGCAGAGGCCCTAGGGAAGGTCCACCTCTGCGTCCTACCCTCTTGAGGAGCTTTCCTGCCAGACAGCCCAGGCCAGTCACCTCATAGGAAGGCAGCATGGCTCCCCTGTCTCCTCCCACCAGCTTCTGGTTTGGGCACCCCCCTACCCACGTCCTTAAGAAAAAATTGAGTCTGGTTAGCTGGAGAAGGCCTACAGGTGTAAAAGGATCACAGGAAGATTAAACGGAGATAGTACAAGCCTTTTTTTTCTATTCACTGTTTGAAAAAGGGATTTTAGGACATTAAGTTTTTTAGAGAAAGTTTTACTAGATAATAAAAAACTTTTTGGTGTATGCAGACATAAACCAAATTTAACAGCTGGGAGCAGGGGCAGTGAAACAGAGTAGGGGGGTGGTTTCTCATTGTTCTACTTTCATCTCATTTGAATTTCATTTACAATGAGAAAAAGAAAAAACTAAAGGGCATCTCTATTCAACCCTCCAGCCCCCACATCCAAAACTAGAGCTAACAGGCTGTCCTGTGTAGGAACTCAGGCCTCTGCCTCCGGGTCCCTGGCAATGCCCTGCAGCCTCTGAGTTCGTCGGGGTGCGGAGTTGAGTTCGACCTCCACTGGCCCGTCACTGCCCAGGTTTAGCAAACAAAGCGTTTCATTTCAGAATCCTGCAGGAACAGCACAGAGCAGCTGTTACCTGGGTCCTTCAGGAAATAAATCAACGGCCCTAGGGGACATTTGATAAACTTTTACATTCACAGTGAGAAACTCTTATACTCACAGATGTTGTTTGGAAGTGGTCTTCTCCGCTGGGGAAGAGACTGAACACTGGCATGAAGAATGGGAGGGGGTGACTACAGCCTGAGGAAGGTGAAGGGCGTGGAGGGCCACTGGAGGGACAAGCTCAGGTTCCTCACAACCACGTTTCTGCGTAGCAAACATGCCTCTGCATGGAACACATTTCAGTCTTTTATGTTTTACCAAGAAAAATAGAGCCAGTTAAACTGTCCCAGCCTCTGCCCGCCACAATGGCGGAACTACACCTTTCAGAATCAGTCACATGCAGGTTTGGGAAGCACAGTTATCCCGTACGGAAGCTTTTCTTTTTTATGATTTCTGAGTAAATACCGTAGAATTAAAACATCTTTAAAATTCTAGCTGAAATAGACCCAAATAAATTACTTTTCTGTGCTTTATAAGAATTCAAATCTTTGAATTCTGTAGGTATTTAAGAGTCTTATTCCAAGATCCTGCAGACAGAGCAGAATGGTAAAAGGTTACAGTTCTGACCCAGTAGTCCTTGTGACTTTGTAAAATGTTTTCCCCTCTCTTTTCCCAAATCTAGGGCTGGTGTGGATGGAAGGGCCCGGACTTCTGGAACAAGGATGCGTACTACAACTTATGTCTTCCTCAGCGACCAAATGTTATTTAAAACATCTTGGACTTGAAGACTGCAGTAGACTTTATTATGAATGTGGTAATAAAAAAAGTTTAATTTCGGGGGTGCAGGGGAGTGGTGGGGGGGAAATGCAGACAACTGTAATTAAACAACAATAAAGTAATTAAAAAAAAGTTTAATTTCAAATTAAATCCGAGGTGTAGTCTGATGGTTTGACCTTGATTTTTTCCAAAGGTGTTAAACACTACACAAAAAAAGAATTTAATCTTGAAATGTTCCTTTAATAACTTAAAAGACAAAGCATGCACAACCAAAATACTACAGGCATGTAAATACATGCATTCATCAATGTTATCTTCTCTTAGAAGAAAATTCCGTCCTTCTTAGAAGGAATTCAGACACACCTGGTGAGCCAGAAGCGTGGCCTGTAGCTGAGCAATAGGGTTGCATGAAGTGAAGGCCTCTTCACACCTCTTCTTAACCAACAAGACAGCTGTTGTTAAAAAACATTAACGTTAAAAACTTTTTGAAAAAGGTTATCTCCCCACCCTTCCATCATGCAGGACAATTTTTGGTTTCTAGAATCTACCAGTAGTTACTATAACCAGTTTTAAAATGTGCTAATGAGAATAAAAAAGATATATTAGAAACAAGACTGCCAAGATTTAAATAAAACAACAAATTCTATGCTAAACAAGAGATCCTTGAGGGAAGAAGAAAGAAGAAACTCTGAGTTACTTACTCACCACCGCTTCCTTTTCCCACTTGTACTTTCTGCACTTCCAAAACTCCGCTTCTGTCTGAGCATTGGAACACAATGACCTCCACTGGATGGTTCACTTGATGTTTTGGTCTGCATACGTTTAACTGCTGTAAGAAACTTGGCACACTCTGGAAATCCATATGACCAAGCAAGATCTTCAGCTGTCTGCCCATTCTTATCACATAAACTGAATTTGAAATAAAAATCAAGTTAAATAAAAATTGGCGATTGTGTAGCCTTTATATACCTTCCTAACAAAAGAGCTTAGGGCTCACATACGTTGGCTGCAGACTAGAAGAGGAAAAGGAAGCACAGGGAAATTCCATATTTGCTCACTGTGGTACCCTCAAGGGCTAGCAAAGTCCAGCCAGAGTGGGAATTTCGGTTCTGAATAAATGTATTCAATACAATAAATAAGTACCCAAGAAAGTCAGCAAGAACTACTATAGAATGGATTTTCCTGAACAGAAACTAAGGTATAATACTGCCATAATAGGTGAACAGTTGCACCTCATTGCTCAGGATCCATTTTTTTTTTTTACTTACTCAACTTGAATAATATCAGATATAACAGCCCAAGTAACATTTAAATGATAACACTAAATTGTCAATTAGGAAAGCATTCTTTTTAATGAACTACAGAAATGATCCCTGAAAGTGTAGTCTTAGGCAAGCATCCTTTTTAAAAACACATGTAATTACCGTATTTTGCTGTGTATAATGTGCACTTTTTTGCCCAAATTTTTTAGGGAAAAACAAGGATATGCATTATACATGGGTAGTACTAGTTCCATATGTATATAAATGTTTTTAATTCTTTTATGCTTATGCATTAAAAGTGTAACTCTAGAAAGCAATATCTGTATGCAAAATAATACCTTGAAATACAATAATCGGGTTTGTTTCTCAATATAAATAAATAAATAAATACTTGAATTAAAAAATTAAAATGAAATCTTTTTTTTTTTTTTCCTGAAAGTTTGGGCCAAAAATGTGGGTGCGCACTATGCGTGGGAGCGCATTATACCCGGCAAAATATGGTAAGCATTAGGAATCTGGTTAGTTTAATCAAAGTTAAAGGCACCGAGTTTAAAACTTACTCAATTTGGGCATCACTGGCTACAAGCAGGCTAAGGCATTCCAGGCTTCCAACTTTTGCTGCCTTGTGGATTGGAGCTTCTCCAAAAACATCCTTAAATACAAGACACACATTTTAGTCTCTCCAAAACACTTTCTTGTCTGTGGTACTTGGTGCGTGAAGTCTATTGTTTGAGGAAGCTAGTTAGACCTGCATTGTACTGAGCTAAAAAAAAAAATTTTTTTTACTCCTCACCTGGGGGCAAGCTTACTGATTTTAGAGAGAGGGGAAGGGAAGGAGAGAAACATTGATGTGAGAGAAACATGGATCAGTTGCCTCCCGTACACACCCCAACCAGGACCTACCCACAACCCACACATGTGCTCGGCCTGGAAACTGACCCCACGACCTTCCAGTTTACAGGCGATGCTCCAACCACCTAAACTATACCAGCCAGGGCAGGGCTGAATTTTCTAATTCAAGGTTTTGTGTTTTTTTTTCTTATAAGGTTCACTTGGTATGTTATTAAATACAAAGCCTTCATTAATAAAAACGTGTGCGGTCACAGCCACATAACATTAAAATTTAAGTGAATAAAAGCAAAACAGAGTTCTATGAAAGTAAAAAAAAAATCACAATTTAAAATTCACCATACTTTAATGTTCAATAGAAGATGCAGACTGCCATAAAAAAAGTTCTGTAGGAAACAATAATGATTGTGAGCATGATGCCTCACAAATATTTTAATTGCTGTACTGAGACTTTTAATTAGATAACGTAGTAATTGTTCCTTCTGAAATTGTAGACCTGTATATGCCGTCCAGTGTAGTAGCCAGCAGGCATATATATGGCTAACCAGCACTTAAAGTGTGGCTAGTCTGAACTGAAATGTGCTGTAAATATAAAATACACACCGGACTCAGATAACATACAAAATGCAAATGTAAAATATCTACCAGTAATATTTTATATTCTGTACATACTGAAATGATAATTTTTGGATAAACTGACTTAAATTCTAAAACTAATTTCACATTTCATATTAATTCAGTGATGTGGCTACAAAATAATTACATACGTGTCTCGCATATTTCTATTGGACATCGCTGCTATCACGTTTCTAACAACTGAACTGAATATCCTGACTAAGGAATGTTTGTGTGGATTTGGGGTGGAGCGGAGGGCTGTACACAGTAACAGTTACCAATAGTTACCTGCTGGTTAAGGTCCGCGCCAGTCTGCAGCTGCCAGAGCAGAAAGCAAGCTTGGCCGCCACCTGCGGCCAAGTGCACAGGCGACTGCTCGCAGGGATCCGGAGGTGCGTTGACCGAGGCCCCGGCCTCCAGCAGATGCTTCAGACCATCCACCTGCGAGAAGAGAAAAGCTCCAGCATCCTTCCTGCCTCCGTGCGGTCCCAGCCCTCTTAGGGCTGAAAACCTTCCAACGCTGAAGCGGCGTGACTCGGCAGCGCCCAGTGGTTAGTCCACTGTCACCTTCGCTAGCGCTCCGGACAGGACAGACATCTGGGAGCTTAAGCTTGAGGGACAAAAGGGGTCCGAGTCTTACCTCTAGGTTGCCATCAAGCAACAGCATTTCCCGCCTAAAGCAGAGGACAGGAGTCCTAGACCGTGCAGAGAGAGTTGGGGCACTCGCGGCAGACTAGCAGGTAAGAGTGCACAAGCCGCCCAAGTGCTGGAGAATTTAAAGACTGCCGGGGCAACCGCGCCCGCCCTTCACCGCCGCGCCCCAGCTCTGGCCGCGTCCCAGCAGCCTCACCCTCAGCAGCACCGCAGTCCTCAGCCCTACGGCTGCCGCACGTACACAAACACTGGACACGTGCAAGCCACAACCCTGTGCAGCTGCCAAGAACGAGGGAAGAGGAAGTCGTGCGGTCCGGTCAGCCGATTGGCCGGCTGGAGGCGCCAGGCCCGCCCACCCGAGGGCGGGGCCCTAGGCCACCCAACGGAGCCCCAGTACGCGTGCGCCGTGAAGGGCTGGCGTCTGCGCTGTGGGGTTTCTGCGGCATCCCTAAAGCGCGCTCACTTTGGCACGTCTCACTGGCATTCCCAGCCCCTTAATCCCCGCGGGGAAGGGGAAGTCGCGCGCGAAGGTTTTGGTTCCTGCGAGCACGCACGTAACCAGGAAACGAGGGAACCTTAAGCAGCTCTGCGGCGCCACCTTTGGAAGCCGCTCCGCGTGGTGCTGGCGCCGCGTCCCCCGCCCCCCAGCTCCGGCGGAAGGAGTGAGGGTGTCTTCAGCCTTCAAGTTCAAAATCGCCCCAGGCTCACCTCTGTCCCCCCACACCCAGGGCTGGAAGGAAAACAGGGCGGGGTGTAATGTGAGCTAAGGCGGGTAGGCTTACCACAGGACTACCCCACCCCCAAATTAAGTGATTTATCAAACCCGACCCTTTTGCCCACACTGAGAATTCCTGGAAAATAAGCCCACCGTTGTAATATGTCCCCTTCTGGAGACAGGTTAAGGCGCGCCGCTGGACTTGTCCCCTCCTGGGGAAATGTTGAGAGTCCAAGCTATTAAACTTGAGCTTGCTGAGACCGGCAGGGTTGAGGGGGTGGGGGCACAGAAAGGAGGAGTAAACGTGTTTGTCCTAACACTGGGGGACAGTTCACCGATAAACGAAGGGACCAGGCCCTGGATGTTTATGACAGTGGGCTCTTCCCCACAGGCAGCGCGGACGCACCTCGGAGCTGCTCAGGGGAAATGGCCCTCCTGGCGCTCTGCAGACTGTTAAGCTGTGGCATTCTTTTTCGTAGAACGAGAAACAGACTTCCTGCCTTCCAGCTGTAGCCATTGAACACATGTGTGATCTCTTGACTATCCTTTCCTAAGCGCTTTTTCTTTTTCACATTAACCTAGCTAAACGCTAAAGCTCCAGCCATATATTTCTTTTCCCTAAAAAGCCTTGAGTGTGTCCCTTCTATCTACTGCTCCCCTTGAGAGCAGGGCTGGAAAATAGAAACGTTTATTACGATGCTTCTACAAGACAAGCTCATTGTCCTCTACAGGTAAGTGACCTTTGAGTTACAATTCTGGTTACAGTATATTATTTTGTAATAAGAGCCATAAATTTCTGCAATAATAAACATATTACTAGAGTGAGGTACTGACCCATGGGTAGTTTTAGACATTTTTATTTATATGCATACTTGAACACAAATGTGGCTATTTTATGTTCAAACACCTACATAGAACCATGCTTTTGTTCTATATTTTTTTATATTTAAGTGACTCACAATACTTTTTTATGATATTTAAAGAATGGCACCGCAAAAATATTCCTATCAGTTAAGTCTGGTAATTATTGTTAACTTCCTGTTGCATGTGTAAGTTTCACAAGGAAAGGGAATTTTCTGAGTAGTTTTGAAAGCCTTTCCCCCTGTAATTGCTCTGTACTTGTCTATTTCTCACATTGTTTGAAAAGAAATCTTTGTCTTACCCAGGTGTCTGGCTTACCCTTAGTAATGGGCCTAAAGGCTTTCTAAAAACTGAACAAAGCTGGCAGAGTACAAAAATACACAGAATCAATACATTTGGAGGAGAATATCTTATTGGCAAGTAACCAGAGTTTTTAGTAAACATGTAGCCAGTGGGATCAGTTTTCTAAGGAGGAAGATGGTCTCAGGTGAGTACCCAACCGGCACTCTCTGCGAAACAGCAAGTTTCACTTAAGCTTTACTTGCTGGTAAATATTTTTCCAGAGGGAGGATGCCATTTAGAGTGAGAGTTTAAAAGTATATTGAGTGATGACTAAGTGACCAAGTGAATGAAAGAGGTGTGGACCGAGTCTTGAAGACTAAACGTTTGCTAGGTAGTCCAGGAAGGTCAAGGAGACACAGACGTCCCCCTGAAAGAGCTCCCAAGGGCCAAAGCAACTTGAACAACACAATAATGGACTGTTGGGTTGTAATTCAATGAAATAGAAATCCATAAGGACAGACTGATATGAATGATTGAAGAAATGAAAGAGAAAAGACAACTCCCCCTTACAAAAGATTTCCAAACATGTCATGTCCAAGGGTGTCCAACCTGCAGCCCATGGGCCACATGCAGCCCAGGATGGCTGTGAATGCGACCCAACACAAAATCGTAAATTTGCTTTAAACATTATGACATTCTGTGTGTGTGTGATTACATGTTGCAATGTATTTAACGTGTGGCTCAAGACAACTCTTCTTCTTCCAGTGTGGCCCAGAGACACCAAAAGGCTGGACACTCTGATACACACTCCCTGCTCCAGGAAGTGGAGATGAAGCCTCCTCCAACCCTGTTCTCTTGAGTGTGGGTTACACATAGAGACTGGCTTCCAAAGAGTGGAGTATGGGAAGGGCTGGGGCGGGGGTAGTAATTTCATAGTGGAGAAACCCGTCAGACGCTACCTTGGCCAGATTGTTATTAACATCACCCATGATGTCATGTCAGTAGCGTGCACCCCGATGTGATGTGGTGAGAAGATCACTTCACCTCTTGCTATTCTTTCCTAAAGCTCATAACCAGGTGTCACCAAGAGTAAAATAACAAATAAATCCAGATTGGGGGGACATTCCTCCGGATGTCTGGCCAGTACTCCTCCAAACGGTCAATGTTGTAGAAAAGAAGGAGAATCTGGGAAGAGGTCACAGAGCAGAGGCTAGGAGACCTCATGACTAAGTGAGGGTGGAAACTTGGATGGGGTCCTGGAACAAAAAGAGGACACTGGTGGAAAGACTAGTGAACTCCAAATGAAGTGTAGGGTTTACTTCACGGCAAGGTACCCATTTTGGTTTCTCAGCGGTGATTAATGTGCCATAATAATGTGACATTAACAAAAGGGGAAACCGTGCTATATTTGCAGCTTTTCTGTCAATCTCCAGTTATCCTAAAACATAATGCTTATTCTAAAAAAGACTTGAAGTAACGTAAAATTAAATTATGATGTATTATGTTTCTTTCTGTAGGCCACAGCTACTAAAGAAGTTTCTGTTTGTTCCGATATTTAGTTTCACTTTTAGGGAAGCTCTCTTTCCAAAATAATAATGGCGGAAGCTAAAACTAGCTGCCAGTATATGAAGCTAGCTTTAATTAGACAAGGAACAAAATCTCGCGAAGGTCTCACAACCAGTCTACTGAACTTTGGGTTCTGATTAACCAGCATACTCCATCCAGTTCCTCTGCCAAACACACTGCCCATCGCGCTGATCACTGGAAGGGCTTCTCGGGCTCTTTTCTGGAATACTCGGTGACTTGGGCTTACACCAGTTTACATTTTTTCCACATCTATAAGGATTATTATAATATGTAATATAATTAAACATTGTGTAACTGGTGAAATATGAGTGAGAAGTGACCGCTGTAATTGTTTAAGAAAACTAAATCAAATGCTTTCAAAATCATGAAGTCACTCAGAAAAATGCTTTCGAAGGAGAGGAGGGTACACGGACTGTAAAGGGTGAGGCGTGCTTGTTCTATGCTGCACTTACATTGGAACTGACAAGGGGCACCATTTCGCAGGTCCAAGGAGCACCCGTCCCCAGGCCAGAGAAGCGCCTCTCCCAGGAAGCTGTGGGCTTCCAGCATTAGGCCTTTACTCTCAATTTCACCGAGACGTGGAAGCAGCCTAGATGCTCATCGGTGGGTCAGTAAAGAAAATGTGGTATTTGCACAGATGGAATATCATTCAGGTTGTAAAAGGAAGGCAGGCCTGCCATTTGTGACAATGTGAGTGAACCTGGAGGGCATTATGCTAAGTGACATAGGCCAGACACGGAGGAACAAATATAACATGATCCCATGTAAACAAGGAATCTAAAACAGTCAAAGTCATAGGAGCAAGAGAGTAGCATGGTAGTTACCAAGGGCTAGGGGGAGAGGACTTGGGGAGGCGCTGGACAGAAGATACAAAGTTTCAGTTGCGCCAGATAGTAAGAAGCAATAGTTAACAATGTCATAGCATATACTTAAAAATTTGCTAGGAGGGTAGGTCGTATGTTTAGAGCTTGTGCAGATTAGATAGATAGATGAGGGGGAGGAAACTTCTGGAAGTGATAACTGTATCAAGCACTGATTGTGACTATGGTTTCATGGGTGTGTATTAATCCTCAGCTTCACCAAGTTGTACAACTTCATGTATAGCATTTTCATATGTCAGCCAAACCATTATCAAGTGTTTTTCAATTACAATAAAACATTTGAGAATAATTTTCAAAATGAACTTCATCAAAATAAAAAAATTAAGGAGTCAAAAGAAATGACCAAGAAGGCGAAAAGCCCCCATAGAGTGGCAGGAAATATTTGCAGACTGTGTGTCTGATAAGAATCCAGGACCTGGGATGTAAAGAACTCTCACAACTCAACAACAAAAGGCAAATAACCCAACTACAAATGGGCAAAGGATTTCAATAGACATTTCTCCAAAGAAAACTTAAAAATGGACAATACGTGCATGAAAAGATGCTCAACATAACTTTCGATTAAAGAAATGCATATCAAAACCCCAAGATAATGACTTCATACACACCAGGGAGGCTATCAAAAAAAAGAACAACAATAGTAGGCATTAACGATGACCCCCAGGATGTGGCTGGGGGGGATTGGAAAATGCGCAGCCACTTTGAAAAACAATTTGGCAATTTCTCAAACTCTGAAGCACAGAATTACCACCTAACCCAGCAATTCTACTCCCAAGTACACACCCAAGAGAACTGAGACCACGCCCACACAAATACCAGCAGCTGAAAACTACCAGCATTATTCACAACGGCCAAAAGCTGGAAACAACTGGCATGTTCATCAAACAATGGACAGATTTTTTAATGTGAGGTGGCCACATGATGAAAGAGTTTTTGGCCGCAAAAGGAAGTACCGAAACACACCACAACATGCGTGAACCTTGTCGACAGTATGCTACGTGAAGAAGCCAGACGCAAAAGACCACGTATTGTACGATTCCACTTATATGAACTATCCAGAACAGGCGAACCCGTACAGACAGAGCAGATCAGTGATGGCCAGGGGCTGAAGGGAGGGCGAGATGGGCGAGTGACGCAAATGTCCACAGGGCTTTCTCTAGAGTGGTGAAAAGTTTGGAGTCATTCAGGGATGGCTGAGCACCATGTGGTTCTCCAGTTGCAGGGGATGGGGCCCTAGGAGGACAGAGGATGTGGGACCGGCCCCATCCGTGTCCTGCCCTTTCCTTTAGAATTGTAGATTTCTTTTAGGTTTTATATCATCTGTGTCTACCATGTATAGTATATAATTTTATAAATTTACTGCATACAACGCAAACAATTGTCAAGCTTCAAAATGATGATTTTATATCTAGTGCCAAGATTTGGCAGAAATAAACACATACTCTTACTTTTTAAAATCTCCTCTTCTCCTTTCCTGAAATTAAAGTGTACTAAATTTTGACGCGCCCTCTCGCAGGAGTTCTGCCATTTTAAAACCTCACACGAGCTTTGCCTTTCAGAGAACAGGAGAGAATGATGGCGCCATGAACAGGTGCCGGACACACCAGCTGTCTCAGCCCTGTGACCCGAGGCAAGTCACTCTGCTTCTTCACTGTGCCTCAGTTTCCACATACGTTAAATGGGCCTCCTACTAGCCCCCATTTCATGAAGTTTTGTATGAGTTAGTGCCTGTAAAGTGCTTCAAACAAAGAACAATACCTGGCATTTAGGAAGAGCTCAATAGATCTTTGTTTATGTTTTCTAGGCGCTTTCCAACTCTCCTTGTAAATCCCAGCAGCCAAAACCAGGTGCAGCGCTGCTCCCACAGAGGCCAGCCTGGGTTCGAAGGAGGTACGGAGTCGCTGTGCTATTCGTTTTATTTCCCACAACCTGCCTGCCCGTGGCGGGTGTTTTATTTTGGGGTGCAGTAGCACACTGGGTGACATCACTGAGATGGTGTAAAAACCTCCATCACCGGTCTTTGGATTGTCTTTCTTTTAAATACTTTACCTGATATTGTTTCACCCTAAAGCTCATTGGAAACTTTTATATTCACTAATGCAACCACAGTATTTGTGAAATCAGATCATCAAGGAGTCTTACATATCCAGGAACAGACATTTTGAAATCCTCTAGTTCAAAATACTTATAATCCAAACTACAGATGAGGAAATTGACTCTTAAAAATATTGACTCTTCGAAAATCACAGACATGTCATTGATTGTTTTCCCCTATTACACTGAATTATCTCTTTTAGGCACTTCATTCTCTTTAGTGAAGCAATTTATTATCTCAAATAGTGTCATATAATTGAGTAAATGGAGCTTTCCAATCACACTGAAGGGCTGATCTCTTCCCCACCAATCAGGAACCTTTACCGGAGGCTTGTTCCTGATTGGTGGAAGCTAGCTGCAACAGTAGAATGCAGAGGAGTAAACAAAAAAGCATAGCAACAGCTGAGTTTGCTGTTTCACGACCCACAACCTAGGCCAACCTGGACTCCTTCATCCCCAATGAGGTGGCCTCTACATTTTATATGAAGGCTCTGACTTTTCATTCCGCTGTGATCCATCTTGTAACATGGCAATCCAGTACAGACAGGAAGATGAAACTGAACAACACAGCTAAAATAAAGTGTATTCCCAGGTAAAAGAGACGAATGCTTTGATGTGAAATGGATGACTAGTCGGATGAGATTCAGAGAGAGGGCCACAGGAAGGTACCAGTGCATAAGAACTATGTCTGTGGGTGGTGTCCCCAAATCCTACTAGTGGCAGCTGTTGTGGGTGACGAGACCCACACCAGCATGTGAATCCATTGAGAGGATTTGCACACAGCTCTCATCATTAACCCCAGGCTGTGGGAATGGACTGGAAGATGGTCATGCTTCTTCTCATGGCTATAATTGGCCCTGGTTTCCGAAGAAGGAACAGTCACAACCCAGAGCCAGCAGTTTGGCACCCTACCCCCAGACAACGCAGGGAGCTTGCCTTTCACACAGGGTCACGGGGGCTGGAGTCTCTTTTCGCAGGAAGACAGCTCTATCTTTTATGTTTGCTTACAGAATACACATTGTGGAAACAGGATGAAGTTGACCAGTGAAGAGTTGCCCAAGGACCCCCTTTATACCTCTCTGTCCCAGTATGCTGCGAAGAACCAAACATTCCCCCAGCGGGGAAAGGAAAGGACTGGTACAAATTCCGGTAACACTTTCACTAAAAGCTAATGTGCACACCGGAGAAAAAGAGAGTCTCATTGCCGTTGAGGAAGTGGCTGACTTTACAGTCTGGCTCTCCTGCTTTCTAGCCCTTTCTAGCTCTCCTGTAAGAATGTGTGAAATCGTGATTTAACTCATCTGGTAGAAAATCATCAGTGGAGAAGTTCCATAGAGCCTGATCCTGATGTTACACTCAGGGGTATAGGACACCCTTCTGGAAAAGGGAAGTCAGATGTCACTTTTCTTAAGGAGAGCAATGCCATCCTTGACTTGAAACTGGTCTTTGAAGCTACCATTATCTTCTCTAGTCTTAAAAAACTTATATTGGGGATAGTTAGCTCATTTGGTTAGAATAGTTCTAATTAAGCCTCAAAGAAAGAATTTCAGCCCTGGCCAGGTGGCTCAGTTGATTGGAGCATCTTCCTGATGATGTGCCACGGTTGCAGGTTCAGTTCCTGATTGGAGCACACACAAGAACCCACCAGTGAGTGCATAAATAAGTGGAACAACAAATCGATGTGTCTCTCTCTCAAATCAATTTTACATATACGTAACCTTACATATTTTATATACATGTACATATATCTTTTTTATACACACACATAAAATCTCACTCATCCTTAGGATGGCTTTGCTAAAGAATCACACACAAACCACACTGCTAGAGCTGCTGCCTAACAGCACACTGGGTTACTCTGGAAACCGACCAGCAGGTGTTTCTGGATTAGACAAGGCATGGCGTTAGGTCCCGTGATACCACTTCTCCTTCAGCTGAGGAGGCCAGGGACGAGAACTAGGAAGGGAACTAGTGTACACAGTTCTACATATTGAATAATTGGTGGCCTGAAGAGAGACGCTTCCTACCGGGCGGTTAAAGGTGGAATTCTTTGTCCTAGACCACTACAGCCATGCTAACTTGGTGGATAAGGCGTTGCAGCTCTTGAAGGACAGAATAAGAAGAGGCGATGCCGTGGCCTATTTCCTACGAGGCCAGCTCTATTTTGAAGAGGTATCATTCTCTACTTGTTTTCACTTCATGTAACGCTGCTGTGAGACCCTCATGGCAGAATTTCTCCTATAGTTCCTTACATTGTAGGATCACGGAAATTCCATCAATGCCATAGACTATGGTTGTAGCTTCAAGTGTGATACGCTGGTGTCACCTGAAGGAGACATCTGACCTTTCTCCATAGAAGTCATTCTAATGAAAGTCATTATAGGAGACATTTGGGTATAAAACTCATTCTTACACTATAAATTAAAAATCTAATTGTTATATTTTTGCCCCAAATATTTAGTATCACCTATAAAATATTTTCATGTTAATAGCCATTGAGACCCTGATTCTTACCTCGTACTTAAAGATAGCTCAGGTGTTCCGCTACAGAGTAAGAAGGGAACCAACCGGCCTCCATGCACATCATGCTGAAGTGTCCTGTGGGTAGGTGGGGGAGGGACTGTCCCCACTCTCACTGCAGCATCGGTAACATGGCTCCAATTCCTCATTGAGCCCAAGGGAAGATGTGAAAAGGGACCAGCTGTCCCTGACCTCTCACCATCTGTTGAGTATTTGGGCAGCTACTCACCTGTATCCCTCTCTTTCATCTGTGGATGACCCCTTCTTTAATTCTGGCACCAGTGTCTGTTGAGGTCCCGCCCTGGCCCTGCCCCTGTCACTGTGAGGAATTGCATAGCTTAATGGTTAAGAGAAGGGATGCTCAGCTTTGGCCACAGGTGCAAATGCGGTTCTATTGCTTTTTAACTGTTTGTCCTTGGGCACAAGTACTGCATCTCTCGGTGCCTCAGTTTTCTCGTCTGTAAAAGGGGAGGAACAATGTGTGTCTCATAGAGCTAATGTGAGGGTGTATTCATTGTAAAACAGGGCCCAGCACCTATAACAAGTGCTTTATAAGTGTGTGCTATCATTGTGCTAGGCACTGACTGTGCAGTGAAGAGGGAGTCAGAATGGTCCCCACTTCGTAAAGTTCACAGTCAAGTAAAGGCAGAAAATAGAGTAAAGTATGTGTAATGGAAAATAAGAAAAAGTTCTATGAAAGGAATTCACTGCATACTATGATGGAGAATAACTTAGGGACAGGGCAGAAAGACATTGCTGAAACTAAAACTTGCAGAAAAGGGAACAGGCAATGCAAGCAGCCAAGTGTCCGGCATTCCAGGCAGAGGGGAGGACGGAGGATCCGGTTCAGAGATGAGGAAGAGCTTGGTGAGCGCGAGGACTTGAAAAGAGACCCATGTGCTGATAAGCAGGGCAGAGGGTGGCTCTCCATGAGCTTTGTCTCAAAAGTAGTAAGAGGCCATTGAAGTTTGCGTCTGTGATGAATGAATTAGAAGGCAAGCACAGAACCAAGACCAGTTTGGGGTGAAATTATACAAGTTCAGGCAAGAGAGGATGGTGGCCTGGCCCAGAGTTGTAGCAGTGGAGCTGGGTATTTTGGAGACACAGATAATGGCACACTGGGCTGAAAACCAGAGAAGTGGGGGAGAGTGAGCCCTGTGGTGATGAACAAGAGTTCAGTTTTGGGCGTGTTATGTCTGAAATGCCCATTAGTCATCCAAGTAGACAGACCGCCAAGTAAAGACATGTTCTCCAAGAAGTTTGGGCTGAAGGTGTGCATGTGAGATCTTCCAGCAGGTATATGGTAGTTAAAGTCCTGAAAACTAGAACTTTCTTTCTATTCCTCTGTATTTTCTAACTTCTCCAGCCCTCTCACATCTAAGCCAAACATTAGCTAGAAAGGAAAATGAGCCTTAACAACTGTCATTTACTCATTGTGATGTGTTCTTTAAAATAAATATTTGTTAGGATGTTGCTGCAGTTTTTCTTAATTTTTATCAATCTGTTATTTTATGAAAAGAGAATTTGAGTTATTTTTGTGTTTTCCGAAAGTTGCTTTCCTCTGGCCCGCTCTTCCTAATGATGACCTTCCAGTTCAGTAGTAGACTCTCTCCACCATCACCGATGGTTCATCTTTGGTGGGAGGCCTTTGCATGGTGGACTGGGATATAAAAGCCTGTATCAGTCCCTCACACATCAGCATATTTGTTACCGACTGTCTAACTGCTGAGGAGGCTTAAATAGATGACATGAGCCTTAGTGACAGGATTTGATAACAGCAAATGTCCTGATGTTCCCCTTTTCTCTGAGGCTTTGGTCCCAGCTCTGAAACCTCTGAAACTTCAGGAGTGGCAGGTGATGTGCCGGGCTACATGGAACAAGATGGCTAGGCTATCATTTCGAGAGAGGATTGGCAATAGCCAAGAGTTTAGGTCCGTTTAATTGACTTTGTTGTGTGTTGATTGTTGTCGATGACTAACTTGCAAATTCCATGAATTCATTGCTGTCTTTTATTGTCTCATTTAGTGCGACTCGCTAGATTTAGGTGGGAATTAAACAATCGGGATTACTTTAAGATAATAAAAATAATTCACTATTTCCTGGGAGCATGTAGGGATGGTATGAAGAAGCATTAGAGCAGTTTGAAGAAATCAAGGAGCAAGATCATCAAGCACTGTACCAGCTGGGAGTGATGTACTATGACGGGCTGGGCACAGCTGCAGACGCTGTAAGTCACTCTTCCGTTCGCAGTGGTGAAGATTCCACTGTTAACGGTTGTTCGATACAATTAAAATTACTTATATTGTAATATTTCTCTCCTTACAGTTCAACCATCTCTAACCTTTTAGCATTCAAAGGATAGCAATAGTCATTTGGACATTTGTGTGAGCAACAACATTTCTTTTTGCCCCTTCTCCTTGCTACCATTAGATGTCAATAATTTTTTAATATGTTTTTCTAGATTTTCAAAGTTATTCCAAAGCTACACAAACATGGAGAAAAGCTGGAAAATAAGCAAAAACTATGATCGTTCCAAATTCTATCAAATATGAACACCGTTATTATTTTAAAGTATATTCTTTCATGTACTACCCCATGCAAAAAAATTACACAAACACAACTTTGAGTGACACACACAGCATTTGTGCTGCAGAACCCCCTCCTGTAAAGCACAGGAAGGTATTTATCTGTGAACTGTGCTGATATTTACGTATCTTTAGATGACCTGAAACAAGTTAGTAAAAAAATAGATGGGGCGGGACTTCCGGCCAAGATGGAGGCGTAGGTAGACACCCTGTGCCTCCTCGCACAACCAAAAGACGGACAACAACAAATTTTAAAACAAAAAACAACCAGAACTGACAGAAAATCGAACCGTATGGAAGTCCGACAACCAAGAAACTAAGAAACATACATCCAGACCGGTAGGAGGGGCGAAGAGGACTCACGTGGCGGGGCGGCGGCTGGCGGATCCGGGAAAGGCCCGGCTGGCCGGGAGAGGTGGCAGCTGCGGCCCGGGCGTCCCACTCCCTCGTGAGGATAAACGGGGAGGAACGGCTCGGGAGCAGGACGGACCCCGCGGCCCAGAGTTCCGGCGCCGGGAGGTGAAGCCTCAAAGCCTCTGATTGAAAACTCCTGTGGGGGTTGAGGCGGCGGCGGCAGCAGGAGAAACTCCCGGCCTCACGGGAGAGCTCGTTGGAGAGACCCACAGGGTCCTGGAGCGTGCACGGCCCTCGCACCGGGGATCAGCGCCGGAGCCAGCACCAGGGGGGCCCCGTTGGACTGTGGGTGGTGTGGAAAGTGACTGGTAACCGGCAGGGAGCGGATCGGCTGCCATTGTTCCCTCTCGGACCCCTCTCCCACAAACAGCGTCACAGCGCAGCGACGTGGCCGCCCTGCCCTGGTGAACACCTAAGGCTCCGCCCCTTACTACGTAACAGGCGCGCCAAGACAACAAAAATGCCCCAAATGAGAGAACAAATCAAAGCTCCAGAAAAAATACAACTAAGCGACCAAGAGATAGCCAACCTATCAGATGCACAGTTCAAAACACTGGTAATCAGGATGCTCACAGACTTGGTTGAATTTGGTCGCAAATTAGACGAACAAATGAAGGATACAATAAGGGAAATGAAGAAAAATGT
>VMDR010014064.1:0-24059 GCA_007922815.1 Macrotus californicus | reverse complement strand
TGCCTTGCCTTTCGCCTCTCCTCGACCTTTCCCATGCGTTTTGCCTTGCCTAAGCTTTTTTCTTGTTGTTTTCCGTGCCTCGCGTTTTGCCTTCCCTTAACTTTGGCCATGCCTTGCCTTGATTTTTTAACTCTTGCTTTGACCTATTTGTCATAAACACAGTGTTTCTTGTATATGATTTTAGAATGTTCGTTAAATATGAAAAATAATTTCAATGTGTTTAGTTCTGTAAAATGTATCATATTGAACATGTATAATTTTTTACTACTATGTTCATTGTACTTAATAATCTATATCCTTATTTTGGACTCCACCAATATTTACTAGTGAACCATAAAGAAATTTTGAATGCATGAATACAATTTAAGAGATACCGTGCTTGGTTATTTTGCAATGCCAGAATAACTGTAGGTACCTATAAACTGAATAGATAATCCAGATTACTTTTCCTCCTATTTAAGTTGTTTTGGGTTTTTGTCCCCTCTTCCTTGAGTCTATTTTATTATTTTATCTGTGTACAATAGACTTCTTGAAAATGCTAGAATTTTCAACATGTAATAGAATTTGAGCATGACAATAACGTAAGAAAACTCAGAAGTCTCAAACTATGTATATTTCTTGGAGTTTTCAAAGTAAATCAAATTACAGCTGTTTTCATTTGACTATATTGTATAAACCTATGGATAATATTGTACAATGCACATGCGTTACTCTGACTTTTTAAAAATGTTTTGAATTAATAAAGAATCCACCAATATATCCTTAGACAAGTTACTGTTTCCTCATTGGTATAACACTATACAGTAAAAGGTACACTTATTTATATTACTTAAATTGCTTATGCATCTGAGGGAAAATAATTTTTGGCTGGATTCTTCACATTATTCTGTAAGATTATTATTTATTACATTTTTGCACCTTTTATGAATAATAAAGTATATTCTTGAAATGAGTTGTTTTGAGAATGCAGCTGAGAAATTTACCATGTTGAGTTCAAATGACTCCCACCATTTCTGTAGTTAAAAAATAATTCAAAGTTTTGACTTGGGAAAATAGCTGTTCCTAATCCAGTTATAAACAACTTGATCAGTCCCTGTTTTATATCAGTTCAGAATTAAAATGGGTTTCAACCACTACCGTAAAGGAAACAATTTTATAATGTGGATTGAACACACATTCAAATTGAGAGCAAGAATTAAGATAATGCGTTGGAGCTTTGAAGTAGTAAAATCTATTTTTGTTTTGTACTTGGAGAGGCGCCCCACTCATTCTTCCACTTCACTTCGCCTTTGCATGTAGAGCGAAGGAATGAATAAAGGCAATGTAAGTTCATTTTGTAAGAATTTTATACTTAATTGTTTTGATTAAATGACTTAAGGATGACTTGACCTTGTCAAGGACATATTTTACATTTCTTGTTTTAAAAAGAATAATTTACAACCCTTTTCAGTATGTCAGCTCTCTCAACAACGAAAACACCATGAGCAGACCCTGCTCAAATCAGATAGTGGGAGTTCCCAAATGGAGTGTTTGGCTTTTGCACCCGCCCCGCCCCGTCTGCCTTGGTTTTATTTATTCCTTCATATCCATTCCTCTGGTGGGCTGTGAAAAGGTCTTTTGAATGATGAAAATCATTGTATCAATAAACTTCAGTATTTTGGGCCCCAATCGCCAAATAGAGTTGTAAGGGGAGGGTTGGGTGTTGGGCTACTGGGGTCAAGGCTCTGAAGGCTTTGCTCCCCTGTGGTTTATTGAAACAAGGCACATTCAACCTCCTTTAAAAGGAGCTAAGGGTAACGAAGAGTAAGTGCAAATGGACCGGCAGGTGAGCAAAGAAATCATTTGGGAGCAAGTAAGTTACGTAGCACACAAATGACAGGAAACCAGATTCTGCGAAATCACTGGTAGGTTGTCTTCGAGTCCACTTGCCACGGCCTAACTGGCACGAGCCTTACCCACCGACGAAAACAGAAACGGTCAGCTCTCAACCTATTTCCAAACAATTCGCTCCTGGAAACAAAAGGCCAGGCTGGCACTGGCACTTCCTTGGCGGTGACCTGAGCCTCTGGGGCTAGCAACAGACTGCCCTCCAGGGCGGCACTAGGACATCCTCCAGCAGTGCTTCGGGAACAAGTCCCCGACGTCAGACAACGGAGTGACAGCACGCGGCTTTCCCTTTCCTGCCCACACACCAGCCTGACCCGTTCGTGGGGACGTTCGGGCAACCGTTTAGAGAAGGTGCTCAAAGTGTGCCGGAACCACCCCTACCAATTCCGCTCTGCACTCTCAATTTCCGGCCTCTGTGAACACTGCGGCCTTTAAAGATTTGGCCGGAAGTTCCCGCAGAGGCTTCCGGGAGGCCCTTTAAAACCAGCGCTTCTGCGGGGCGGGGCTCGGTCAGCTCTCGCCCCTAGTTCCAAACCCCGCGCGGTGTCGCGAGATTCGCTATGTTCGAAACTTCCGGTTTTGGTCAGCCTGGGCAGTCACGACTTAGCGATGCGGTACCCTATTCTGTCCAGTGTCGCTAGATGTCTTTGGGCCCGCCCAGCTGTCGCCTCGGCCCGCCGGCATCTCAGCAGCGGTAGCCCACCGCTGGAGGAGCTGTTTGCCCGCGGCGGGCCCTTGCGGTCCTTCCTGGAGCGCCAGGCAGCGTCTGAATCCCAGTTGCAGGTCAGGGGGCCTGAGCTGGTGGCCACAGCCAAACGGCTGAGCGAGAAGGAGCAGGAGCTGCAGGAGACCGAGCACTTGCTGCACGGTAGGGGCCGGGCCCTGGGAATAATTGGGATTCAAAACAGATTCCTGACAACTCATTTGCCTTTCCCACTAAGCTGCTCGGTTGCAGCCCTTTTTGGTTTGGATCAGAGGTCAAGGCATCATTGTGTGCGTTTTTTCTTTTTTCTTTTTAAAGACAATACTGCTAGGAACCATGCTCAGTTTCCAGGCTCAAGTGCTCTTTTTGTGTACTGGGTGGGTAGACTCTCCCACCACGAAGCAGGCGGAGGTTGGAAGAACCAGCTGTCCAACTCTTGGAGCGCTCCCAGGGAGCCGTCTCTCGGGTTTGAGTCCTTGATACAGTGCCCCGCCCTCTTTTACGTTATTTAAATTGACGTTTATTGGTTAAATACTTTGGCCCTATCCCTGTTTTGGGGCTCCGGAGCAGTGTTTCTCAAAGTGTGATAAAAGGACCACTTTCAGTGGTGTTAGGATAGGTGGGTGCTAACGCCAGACATATGACTCGGAATCTGAGACCTGGAAATACGTGTTTTTGACAAGTTTCCCAAGTGATTAGTGTGCATTCAGATCTGGATTGGGCTTAAGTTTCTGTATTTGTCAGCTCTAGGGATGCCGAGCTCTAGAGAGCTCTAGAGGTGGGGCACAATCTATTTGGGGAAAGAGAATTAATCATAATACAGCCAAAAAATGAGAACAGGTATATAAATAGACCTAGGAGAGCAAGGAAAACTCGTTGGAGAGAACTTATGCAAGAATAAAAGGCCACCCTTAGAAGATATAATTAACAGTTTAACCTTTCATCCTTTACCATACTTCAGCCTTTGCTTAGCTTTCTTTAGGTATTAACTCATACAGTTTATACAAGTATTTAGTAGGTACTATTAGCCTCCTGGGACAGAAGAGGAACGTGAAGCGTACAGGTAAAATAACGGCTCTGGTTACACAGCTTTTAAGGAACGGAGTTTGGCTGGGAATGACTCCAGCTCTCACGCTTTCAATCACTATACTCTTTGTTAACCGAAGGAGAGGAGAGGTTATGGAAAGTGGCAGATTGCAACATTTTGTACAGGGGAGGTGGGAGGGTCAAACACTAATCTTAAAAAGGTTGATTTTTATCTTGTTGGCAGAAGGGAGCCAGCAGAAGCTTTTAGATTGGGGAGTGAATGTTCTAAATAGCTTTGTTGCTTAGGAAGCTATGGGTTTGTGATGATTAGAAGTGAGCTTGGAATGAAAATGAAGATGCAGTGGAAAACAGAAGGAAAGGAGAGTCTACATTAAGTGATTTAAGAGAAAAGGCAAATGTCCAGAGTGCAAAAAAAAAAGTATTAAAGATATTGGGGAAAATATCCTTTGGAGAGAAATTAAATTGGTTTCATAACTTAAGCCAAGCTTAAAATGCAAGAGGCTTAAAATCCAAGTGGATTTAAGGATTAAATATTTTAAAAAATCAAACTATAGAGAATTTAACATGATGTTAAAAATTGTTGCTGGCAGCCCTGGCTGGGTAGCTCAGTTGTTTAGAGCATCATCTGGATAGGCCAAGGTTTCCAGTTCTATCCCAGGTCAGGATACATTCAGGAGTCAACCAATGAATGCATAAATAAGTGGGACAACAGTGTTTTTCTCTCTCTCTCTCCCTTACTCTTTCTCTCTAAAATAATTTTTTTAAAAATTGTTGCTGGCAGAATGCAACTCAGCTTAAAAACAACAAAATATCAGCAACTCGTGAGTTCTTACTACATGTCAGATACTACCACCAGTTACCAAAAAAAGTAGTAAACTTTTACAACCTAGTGAAGAGAGAAAGAAATTTAAAGAGTTAAGTAAAAATATAAGTGATGTGTGTTTATGTTGTTTTAATTTCTGCAATAATGAGCAGAGTGTTATAAAAGTAAAGGCTGGTATTGAAATGGAGGTTAAAGGATAAGCAGGAAGTTGCCAGCAAGTTAGTATAGGAGAAGGGAATTGAAGGCACAGACCAGTAGGATAAAGGACCAAATTGGGAGATAAAATATGTCAGGAACATAGAGTAAGTATGGGAGTTGATAATGTAATAACTTGAAACCAGAATAGTTAAGAACCTTGCATGACAAAGCACCTGGATGTGTTCCTATAGACCATCAGAAGTTAGCTTGTTTTTGACCAGAGAAGTGATACCTTTTTAAAGAACAATTAATGTTTGCATTGGTGTTGAAGATGAATTGGAATATTCTTCAGAGACCCTGAGGACTGAAATTTAATTATTTGTTTATTTAAGTTAAATTACTTCTAGACTGTAGTTCCAACCTTCTTAGCCTTACAGAACACTGTGCCTTTCAGAATTGAAAGGTGCCTTAGAGATCACCCAGCTCAGACCTTTCATTTTACCTCGAGACTCAGTGAAGTTGTGTGTTCCCCTAAGAGAACCGGGGTGGTTGATCTGGGGTTAGAATTCATTTTTCCTTTTTCTGAGTCAGCATATTTCACATTTCTCCCAATTTCTTCAAAACCAAATTCTTGCCGAAATAATTTCCCGCCTTTCCACTGTTAACTTTCTGTACCTGCTTATCTCAGTTTTGCTGTTGTCATTATCTTTCCTTGAATTAATCCTTTTTTCCTTTTCCTACCCATCCCAAAAATAAACAACAAAAAAAACTTCTGTGTGCTACTGTTTTGATATTTAATCACAGTGTTTTACGTTGTTTGTTTTTCTTCCCTAGGAAATATAAACAAACTAAAATCATCTCAAATCTTGCATTATATATTATTACCCCGTTTCCAGCATAGTTGGGTCTTAATCATTGAACAAACTGATACTTGTAAGAGTTTGAGCTTTCAACAGAGAGTAATTTATAATAGCTTAAAAAAAGGAAGCCATCTTCTTTTTATAGGTTCCATGTGGTCCATGGGGTAGATTTTGGAAGGTAAAAATGAAATCTCAAACACAAAATAAGAATTAGAATAAAACTAGAGAGAGAGAGAGTGAGGTAGAGAGGGAGAGGGGGAGAGAGAGAGAGAGACACCACTTTATGTGGACATTCTGTAAACATTAGGTAGGGTCTAAATGTTTGAGCTGGATACTATATTAATGAGATATTTACTAGTAAGACAAGAAATAACTTTCTACTTTTTAATTCAGTTTTGGTTTAACTGGTGGAAACTTCTGTTCCACTCTGCTCTGCCTAGCTCAATTCATTCATTTGTTGTTGTACACTAAGCTGGGACACTAAAAGCATATTTGTTAATATGAGTATTTCATGGAGGTAGAGTCACAGGAAAGTTTAACAGCTCCTTTATATTTTTGTGTAGAGATTGTTAATTTTTAATTTTATTTATGCTTTCTTTTGTCATCAGGAAAACTTGTTTTTAGCTAGGTTGCTTGTGGAAACTAATACTATTTTTAAATAATGGAAGTTATTAAAAGTATAAGAAAGACATTTTATTTTACCTTCAGCTACAATAACAATAAAATTATTTCCTTGACTTTTGTTGGCAATTTAACACTAATTAAGGAACACTTAACCTATTGCCTTTATTTCTTAGATGAAAATGAAGACTTACGGAAACTTGCAGAAAATGAGATAATTTCGTGTCAAAGGGAAATAGCTCAATTGAAGCATCAGGTACAGTATTTGTGCAAAGAATAAAGCATTAGTGCTATTATTTTAATGAATTTTATTAGAGGTAAATAAAAACAATTGAGGACTTAGCTTGTTAGTATTTAGAATTATAAACTGTTTTTTAAAACAGGAAAAGCATACTCCCTGTGGTCCTATTTTTATCATACTAAAGGAACTATAGAGCTTTGGCACAAGGATGACTGTTACATTAATAGGATTTGCCAGAAAGACATGAAATACTGGTATTCTGAATCCCCTTGTGTTTTTTTTAAGAGAGATAAGCGTGGGGCAGACAGTGAGTAGGAGTTATGGGTGAGGGCAGATTGTGCCCCTCGGGAGCAGGACTGCTTTTTCTCTGTGTCTTTGGCACTGTTAGAATGCCAGACCCCGAGTAGGCCCTCGGGGTTTTTAGAACTGAATTGTATAGCTTTGGTTTTATATCTAGGAGAACTGCAGGAGAACATATAAGGATTAAATGAAGAAGGGTCATCATATAAAATTAGAACCACTCTTTAATTCTGTAGAGCAGAGCTTAAAGGTTTACAACAGCTGTCTCTGGGGATGTAAGTGAAAGAACATGTGAGGCAAGGAAGGAGTCCAGAAGGGGGTGCTTAATTCAGAGGTGCTGTCTCTTCTCTAGCCAGATGTGGGACTCATCCAAAATGGATGTCCCCACAACCTGCTCTAGAAGGCAAGTTCCACTGGAGTGAAAAGTCTTGTATAACTTGCCTTCTACCCATTTTTTGTTTTTGTTGTGAAATAGAAGGTCATGTGTATTAGAAGTTTCTATTCATGGGCTAGTAATTAACAAACATGTAAATTGTATCATTTATTAGTAAGTTTAGCTGAACTTCATAACATTTATAAAATAAATGTAATATTAATATTTTTAGAAATTACGTAGATATGGTTGTAATTGGTAAGATGGTCGCACAGTAATCAGCAATATTAAATTTGCTTAGAGAAACTTTAAGTGAATAATTAAAATCCTGCATTCTTAATGATAGAAGGAGTGATACCTTTTTATTTACAGATTATGTTACTTTTGGTTCCCGCAGAAGAAACAGATGAAAATGATTTGATCCTGGAGGTTACTGCGGGAGTTGGGGGTCAGGAGGCGATGTTGTTTACCTCGGAGGTGTTTGATATGTATCAGCAATATGCTGCATTTAAAAGGTGGCATTTTGAAACCCTGGAATATTTTCCGAGTGAAATAGGTCAGTGAACTGTTTAATTTGTCTTCAGGAAAGTGTAGATTTACTACATGTGTCCTAGGAAAAGGGTTGGAAATACCAGACTTTAGAAGTTTTATGCTCATCATTTCATGGAGTTGGAATTTCAATAGTTTTGAATGCAAATATACCAATTTTGAAAGGGCCTATAAAATGTTAGTCATTCAGTACTAACCAGTGAATGAATAATTGTCTTTAAAAGTGCTTCTTTAGACACGTTATTGAGTCAGTTAACACCATAAATGCTTTATGTTTAATAAATTACAAGCAATAAATTGTATTAAAACACTGATTATCAGACTTGTTAAAGTTTTTCAGTATGTTTTATCATCTATAGGTTCTGTAGCTCTTTTAAATATATCTCAAGATGGTTGAAGTGATGGTCAAAAGTCTATAAGTGGGCAGAATAATAAAGAATTCCTTTTTTCCAATACTTTCAAGGTGGGCTTAGACATGCATCTGCCAGCATCGGGGGCTCAGAAGCCTACAAGCACATGAAGTTTGAGGGAGGTGTGCACAGGGTACAGAGAGTGCCGAAGACAGAGAAGCAAGGCCGCATCCACACCAGCACCATGACCGTAGCAGTACTCCCCCAGCCCACCGAGGTACGGCAGCAGCCCCCCGGCCTGGGAATCCTGGGCCCAGCGCAGTGCCTCGCCCCCGGGGTAGCACTCACTCTGCTGAATTGCACCTCTCCTTTTCTTATTATTGGGCCCTCATCACATATTTTGAGTTATTTTTGAGAATCTGGTTATCTGAGTCCAATAAGCATGATTTTATAATAGATGGTAAGGATTAAGGATATATAAACGATTTAATCATCCAGTGTCTATTAATTTTTCTCTACCTCTAAGCTTCAAGTAGTTATATTGAGACCGTCTCTACAGGAGAGACAGTATTAACCTACTTTAAATTGGGTTTAAGACTTGACCGTTATAATGACTTTTTTGCTTTGTGTTAAATGGTTCTCAAAGTATCTACAATAGCAAGAATCCTGTTTCAACAGTTACTACTTTGTAACCTAGTCACATTGAAATGGAAAAATACTGTGATAGTGTTCAAAATGAGTATACTTCATTCCCACAAAGAAAATTCTCAGTTTATACTAAATATTTGCAAAATAACTTAGTTGGGAAGTTCTACCTTGCTTACTTACATCCCCTTTGCTGAAGTGAAAAATTTGACTTTCAAAATGACGTATGAATGATTTGAGAAGGAAGTTTGAGGGTTTGTCTTTATTAATTGCAGGCAGAAGTGCAATTTCACTGTCTAACAGGAGCCATACCCACCTAGATACTAGTCACTTTCGTTTAAGCTTCTTGGGGATAGAAGAAGGGGGTTTTCAATGGAAGATGGAGACTGGGGTCCACGTGTCATCTTATTTAATTCTTCTAGCAGCCACAGAGAGCAGCCACGTAGGGAGACATGGAGGGCCTCTGAAGGTTGGGATTCCTGCTGCCAGGGTTGTAGACATGCTGCAGAGTGGTCCACGGTTATTCATGACCCAGAGCTTTTCAGATCTGGTGCTCTGGATGGTACCTCCCAGGACAGAGCATTGTCCTGATGTCAGATCCCAGTGTATTTATGAATTGAGTCTTGGCTTTATCATTTCTCTTTGTCTCTCCTGTGCCTCCAAATATGTTCAAGTTCTCCTTTAGTTCAAATTAAACAAAATAAGCCTTTCCTGTAGTTCTTAAACTGGCATTGTTGTTTTCCTGCTGAAGTCTTTTTGAACTCAGAAACATTCTACAAAATGTAATTTCAGTTCTTATACTTTTCTAATAATAATTTAAGTTGTACTGTTATGTGGTAAAAAGAAGGTGATTTACAGAGAAGTCCAGTTTTTGAGGACTAGGGGGAGTTTTTTTTTGTAGTATATTTTTATCTGCTATACTTCCAGAAAGAGAAGTTTAAAAAAAAGGTATCCTTCTAACTACTTTCTAGTCTTAAAATTAAACCTTCTAATCTCATAAATTCTATACACAACATGAATTTATATTTATTATTGGATACTACTTACCTTTGAACAGTTTATACATGTAATATCATTAAATCCCAACTTTTCCTCTTATGTGTAGATTAATCTAGTGATTAACCCTAAAGAACTGAGAATTGATACTAAGCGAGCCAGTGGAGCTGGGGGGCAGCATGTAAATACCACCGACAGTGCTGTCCGAATAGTTCATCTTCCAACAGGTATGTACCTATTTACTCAACATAAGACATTGGAGGAAGAAATCAAATTTGTGACCTGACGAATATTCCACTGAAATAGATCCTCAGTTTCCAGGGGAATATATACTAAAGATTGTTATTAAGTATTTGATTTATTTAAAATCCTTGGCTGAGACTTTGCAGGGTAGTTGCAAAGCCAGGAAGGTGAAGGGATCTGAATAGGAATTTCCTGTTAGTGACTATGAAGAGAAAGTATGGCTAGTCCTTCCAGGTAGCCTTCTTAAATTTGTGCTTAGTACATATCACTATTAAAAAAAATGCCCATGGTAGTCATTATCATGCGTTCTTTATCAGAAAATGCTCTAAATCAGAAGTTCTTAGCTTTTTTTTGAAGGGAGAAGGACAAGGATTCCTTTGAGGAAATAAAAGCTGGGACCCACTACCCAGAAACATGCTTATAGGCAAAGTTTTACATATAATTTCAGGAGCTTTATTTCCATTAGTCCATCCACAGACCTCCAGGGGTTCTGATTCCAGATTGATAGACAATGGAGCTATATAAATATTTCCTAGGCCTACATACTATTAGGTAGAACTGCAGTGCTTTATATGAGATAAAGAGCAAATGGATAGCAAACCTGAGTTACCTAGGAAAGAGGATACAAGAATCTCTTGCAATGACCTATCTGAAAATAGGCATCATTCCCACTGGTCAGTAGTGGTTGATGGAAGTGATGGATTGATGTGTTTTTGTTTTCTTAAATATGAGGACATCTTCATGTTCAACTTTAAGATGATGCTCTATGTAATATGTAATATATAAACTAGAGTAGGAAAAAATAGATGGAAATCCTCAAAAACATTAATAGTGATCATCTCTGGTAATAGGATTAACTTTTTAACATTTTTTGTGTTGTTTCTATGATGATGATTTTTTTTCAGATTTTATTTATTTTTACAGAGAGGGGAAGAGAGAGAAAAACACTGATCCTTTGCCTCTTGTATGCCCTCCACTGGGGACCTGGCCCGCAATCTAGGCAATGTGCCCTGGGCATGAATGCGACCCACGAACTTCGGTTTGTGGGATGACACTCGGCCCACTGAGCTATAGCAGTCAGCGCTGAGTTACGTTTTTAAAAATTGTGGTGGCTGGTTGAGGTATGGGAAAGTAATCCGTATTAAGTGATTAATACTTACTTAGTATGTATGCCTTCAATATGGAAATACTTTGCACTACAGTTCAAACTTAAATTTTGAGTTTTCTGATAACTGTAAGAGTTATTTGTCATCCTTTTGTATTAGAATCCTATTTGTCTCCTCACAAAGGAAGAAGAAAAAGGATGAGAAGGTAAAGGAATACTCCTTGATAATAAAGGAAGAATATTTTTAAATTAAAATTCTTGAATTCTCATGACACTATTCAGGTGTTGTTTCCGAATGCCAGCAAGAAAGATCTCAACTGAAAAATAAAGAGATGGCCATGAAGAAGTTACGTGCAAGGCTATACAGCATGTATCTAGAAGAAGAAACAAATAAAAGATACCATGCGAGAAAGATTCAGGTAAAATGGAATTGAAAAAATGCTTCTAAAGGATAAACAGCATGTTTTTAAATAACTCAGTTTTCATATATGCTACAATTGTTTCAATGTAATTGTCAAAATAATTCAAGTAGCTCAACCAAGGACTGTACTTGTTTTATAGTAATCTTGTACTGTTTTCTGTATTCAAAGGCATTTTTCTCAGACTTTTAATGTTATTTAAACAATAACATTATGTGGAGTTTCCACTTGAAAATTATGGAAAAATGATGAAAAGCAAACTGAATTTTCTTCCTGTTATTTAGTAACTACAGAGACCTTTTATTAATACCATATTAATGGGAAACTCATCACTTTGTCATCACTGAAGATGACCAATTCACCAATTACATATATTGAGTTGCCACTTGAACATCTCTGTGCCAGGCGGTACGTGTCCAGCATCACCGTGTAGTAGATGGGATTTGTCTGTATTTTACTGATGGGGAAGTTGGAGTTTCGAGTTGAGATAAATTGCCCAAAGTCATAGAGCACTGAAAGGGCAGAGAGGATTCAGACACTAATCTGTCTGCCTTTACAGCCCATGTTCTCTTTCTCTGTCATGTTGCCATGTTATTTGAGGAGTCATGTTAAAACTTGGTTGGTTCTTACATTGTGTTTCAAATTAGAAAGCAAGAGCTTAATTTCTAGTTACGTTAAATTTGTAGGTTTAGTTGCCCTGGATCTAACTGTATCTCATCTTTTCTATATAGGTTGGAAGTAAAGGAAGGTCAGAGAAAATAAGAACATATAATTTTCCACAGAACCGGGTCACAGATCACAGAGTAAACAAGTCACTTCATGATCTTGAAACTTTTATGCAAGGAGAGTATCTACTGGATGAACTTGTGCAGTCATTGAAAGACTATGCTGATTATGAATCTTTAATAGAAATTATTTCCAAAAAACTTTAAATCGAATTATTATTAAAGACTTTTACAACTTATGAAAATTCTACTATAGCAAATCACGTTGTGTATAAATCATCACCAGTGTTGGCTTGGAAAACATGAGTTAACACAGTTTAAGGTAAGCATGTTTTAAGACAGTTTCTATAAATCTCTCGATGTATTAGTAAAAAATATACCTACAATAGAATCATAGCTCTGGTTGTATATTTTGGACTCCTCCTTAAAGTAGACAAAGGAAAGTCATTCTTTGTTTTATGTAAAATACTGAATGATCAAAAATTGGTTTATTATTAAACACTTCAAACATAATATAGTAGAAATATGACAGTAAATGCTGTATTAGTTCAGGTCTAATCAGGAGACAGAAATCATACCATTAATTTTAACAGGGATAATTTTGATACAATTTTTAAATGATGGGATTAGCTATTGGGGAGAACTCCAGCGCACTAGGACTGAGAGAGTATCCTAGGAGAGAACACCCTTGGAAGAGGCTGCCCTTCCCCCAAGGGGGAGGGGGCGTGGCTGCAGCTCTGGCAGACAGAAATGCTCTCTGGGCCGCCCCGGCCAGTGCTGGTCTGCAGGTGGTGGATCAGGCCTTACAGAGAACCCTCCAGCCCTCAGAGACTGATGAGCAAGAAGCCTTCCACCAGGGTGTCGGCAAAAGTTGTGTCTGCATTCATCAGAGTTCTCCAGAGAAATAGAACCAGTGGGATATGTGTGTGTAGGACAGAAAGACTCATGAGGAACTGGGTCACTCGATGATGGAGGTTAGCAAGCCCACGATGTGCGCCGTGGGCCAGCAGGCTGGAGCACCAGCAGAGCTGACGCTGTAGTTCCTGTCCCAAAGCTGTTGGCTGGTGAATGCTTTCTTGCAGAGGAGAGGCCAGTGTTTTTGCTTTTTTCAGGACTTTGACTGATTGGATGAGGCCCATCCTGTTATGGAGGGCATTTTGCTTTACACAGTGTTCACTGATTTAAGTATTAATCTCATCCAAAAACCTCACAGAAACACCCAGAGCATGTTGACTAAACATCTGGGCACTCTGTGGCCTAGCCAAGTTGACACATTAAAATTAGCCATTAACCCTGTTTCCAAGAGCACTCTGGCAATTGTGCCACAGAAGCAAGAGGAGAGGAAGCACATTGGAAACGAGACAAGCCCCTTCCTGCTGTCCTATCTATCCCTCCACCACCACCTGCCGACAAAGCTTAATTTGGTGCCATCTGGCATAGGAGAGATGTTTGCAGGTCCAGGTTCCGAATCACGAAAGTCAGTCAAGTGAAGGGGGATCTGTTGCTGAGAGGCAACAAAATTGGTACCTAGTTTCAGTTAATTAATTTTTTTTTATATTTGCCTAAGTGTTAGAAGTTAACACTTCACCCTTAAATATTTTGGCTCTCATTTTAAAAAATGACATTCTACTTCATTTACTATCATCACACCTAACAAAATTCACAATAATTCCCTAATATCTTTAAATACCCAATTCCAGTTTCCTAAATTCTCCCCAGAATGTCTTAATTGGTTTCTTTAAAACAGGATTGGTGTCATTTCAGTGTTTCCTACAAAATGGAAGAGCTTAAGACTCATCCTCCCTACACTTGGACTTGGCATTTTTGTTATTAAAATATACCCTCAAATAAGTTAGGTTTGAACGCTCTGATGTGGTGAGATGCAATAGATTCTCTGGTGAATTCACAGACAGATGAATTCACCCCTGTGAATTGAGAAGACTTTACTGGTAAAACTGAGCTTATAGCTTACATTGATGTGATCCTGTATCAATGTTTCCGTCATTAGACTTAAAAGAAATTAGTTGCTTCTCTTCCAATAGGAATCCTGGATGTGGTTAGCTCTTTTCTGAGAACAGTGATTCCAGAGAATGGTCTGAGAGGGAAGGAAAGTCCAGGGATGTTTGCTTGTGGCTGCATTGTTGTCAAAGACCTTGGAGTTGAAAGCCACCACGAATAGTGATGTGCTTGATGAGGAAACAGGAGATGCCACCCCATGGTTCTCCCATGGTGTGTGTGCTCCTTCACTGCAGGGAGTAGTAATAAACTAAACCCGGTTAACAAAACACAGAGGAAAGAACTATAGGACTTGTCAGTTACCCCATTAAGAAGTGAGAAAAGCTAGGAATGCTCAAGAATTTTTTGAAAACATGGGGTAAACTAAGGACTACAATTGTAAGAGTTCTACCTAGTGGTAATGAATAAAAGTTAAACTTATAGTCACAAAATAAGATTTCCAGAGAAAACGATTTCACTACTAAGGTTATAAAATTTTAAAATGCTAAAGAATTAGGAGGCATTTTGTTAACTCCCCAAACTACACACTTTTCCACATATGTTAGAAATCAACAGTAGTCTGAATTCTTACGAGCACATGTTCTAATAAATTCAAAACTGTATTATTGTTGGGTAATGGGTTTCCTCCTTCTTAAGTCAACCTTTATTATTTTCTTAAAAGCTTCAGCTTGTGCTAATTTTCAGAGTAATTTTATATTGATAATTTATTCTTTCACCTTACTGCTTTCTAAGGGAGTAGAATACAAATAAAATTTAAAAACAATTAAAGACAGTTTAGAATTTAAAGATAGCCAAAGGTTATCAAATATATAAAGAGAACTTTAATTTGAATAGCATCTCTCTCCCTGTAATATTCTGCTCATGAAAGGCATTCTGCCTTCACAAGAATAGTTGATGAACACACCTTTCCGTGACCTGTGCAATTAAAGAACACAGCAAGACATGTTCCTGTAACCACATTCAGTTGGGCATAAGGCCCAACACAAGCCCATATCCCAGATTTATCACTTTGCTCCTGGGTCTTGCATTTTCCCCTCTGAATAAAAATCTGTTGGTTTTAAATATTACAATGTACTATTCATTTTTCTTGACCTCTTCTAATAGGTAATAATTAGAAAAGTTGGATTGAGATTATGTAGGATCTAAAATACTGTAATTCCATAAGCAAGGAAGAGACAGTAAAATTTACTTACTTTCCCCCATCCTGCTCTGCTCCCTCACTCCCTGATCCAAAGTGAAAAGGTATGAGAGCTGTACTGATAAGAGTGAAAAAGAATTTTGCATCAATTTTTAAATTTCCTGTCCTTTAGAACCTCAGTTTTAAAAAAATCACCATAATACCTAGGTAACTCTAACAATATGAATTTAAGATATGTATCGGTAGGTGCATTATGAACACATGCAGAATAATTGACAAATCCTGGTCTGTGAACTGATACTGGCTTCCACGTCACTCACTAATCTACTATAGTTATTCCTAGATGATCATATGTAATTTTTGGAACCCAGGAAAAGGGTGGAGCAGTATAACTTTGGCGTGAAGTCTACTGGGACCCTAATTCTAACATTTTAAGAGCCTTGGGATTTTGTAACTGTTTGCACAAACAGTGCATCTATACAGCTACCTGAAGTATAAACCATGCATTGTCACCCCTGCCTGCTCATGCTGCCCCTCTCACCTAGAAAGTGTTTACCTCTGCAGACAGATTTCAAGGACCAACCTAAAGGGCACCTTAGCACCTAGGCAGAAGAAAGGGCTTTTCACTGGTATTCCATAGAAATTTACCATACCTGTATGACAACATTTATGGCAAGGGAATTAAACTCACTGGTTTACTCCTGTCTCACGACTGTGTTTAATGAGGAAATGGGAAAGGGGGAGTCAGGGAACAGAACAAACTCAGAGATTGCTAGACCTCTCACACCACCTCAGTAGTAGACAAAACTGTGTGTTCTTCATTCTTGTCTCTTCAGGGCCTAACATCATGCCATATAACAGGCCCTGAAGAGATGTCTAAAAGGCAGTTATAACTGAAATGTTTCTCCATAAATGTGTTATTGTTCAGAAAACAAAACTAAATTTCAAAATGGCCTGCAACCCCAGTTAATCAAGTCATTCAGTTGGAATGGGAATTTTGAAGATGTATAAACAGATAATCACAGTTTAAAATGAAGCTTGTCGTATTCTTCTATAACCCATTTCTCACTGTGTGATCTCAATTTCTTTAATGGCTTAACTATTCTCCCTCTCTCAGATTTAAAGTGTAGTCATCTTTGATTCCTCTTCCTCACATGTAGTTCATTGCTAATCCTACTGTCCTACCAAACACACTAATCTTCTCTGATTCCATCACCACCACTCTGGTCCAAAATTAACTCTCTCATGGACTGTTTTCGTAGTCCCTGGCTTCTCGCTGTACCCTCTATTGGTAATTCAGGTTACATATACATAACTACCAGGGTCACCTTCCTGAAAAGCAAGGCTCTCATCCTCTCACTCCTCTGCTTGACAGCTTAATAGGTTCCCACTGCATCTCACATAAAGCTCCTTTTTTTTTATATAGCTTATTTTGATAGCTTTTATTTTTTTTAGTTTTCCTTTATTGTTGTATTTTTTCCATTACCAGTTAGTCCCTTTATATCCCCTCCCCCCCAAAATCACACTATTGTCCATGTCCATGGGTCCTTTTTCCTTTTTGCTCAATCCCTCCACCCGCTAAACACCCCTACCCCAGCTGTCCTCCTGTTCTCTATCAATGAGTCTGTCTCCATTTTCCTTGTTAGTTCAGTTTGTTCATTAGTGTCCACACATGAGTGAGACATACGGTACTTGTCTTTCTCTGACTGGTGGCTTGTTTCACTTAGTATAATGTTCTCCCCATCCACCATGCTGTCACAAAGGGTAAGATTTTCTTTTTTCATGGCCAAGTAGTGTTCCATTGTATAAATGTAAATGTCCCATAGTTGTTTTATTCACTCATCTACTGATGGACATTTGGGCTGCTTTCATATCTTGGCAATTGTAAATAATGCTGCACTGAACATAAAGGTGCTTATGTGTTTTTTTTTTAAATTACTTTATTATTCAATTACAGTTGTCTGCATTTTCCAGCCACCACTCCCCCCTACCCCAGCCAATCCCACCCTCCCCCCTGGTTATGTCGTGTCCTTTATGTGGTTCCTGAAAACCCTTCCCCCTACTGTCCCCTCCCCCTCCCTTCTTGCTATTGTTAGATTGTTCTTAATTTCAATGACTCTGGTTATATTTTGTTTGCTTTTTTCTTTTGTTGATTATGTTCCAGTTAAAGGTGAGATCATATGGTATTTGTCTTTCTAAAACTCCAATTCTTACATGTGCACAGACATCCATATCTGTACCCAGAATCATTTCCTATCAGCCCATTTTCTATACCACCCCCTTATGTCATATTAAATTACATCATTTTTACTGATAAATGCACTTGCATTTAACCTTTCCCCATTTTGCTTCTTATGCCATGGAAGTCCTCCCTCCTCTCCACTCCCTGAAAAACATCCCCTACACTAGTTGTTCTCACCTATAGGCGATCTTGCCCCTGCGGGACATTTGGCAATGTTTAGAGACAGTTAACACAACTGGATGGGGGGAATTACAGGCTAAGAATGCTATTAAATATCCTACAATGCACAGAATAGTCCCCTACAACAAAGGAGTACCTGGCCAAAATGTCAACAGGGACGAGGCTGACCTGTCATATACAAGTAACTTTTCTATTCCATATGAAGCCCTCCTGTAACTAGATGTATTTGACTATGCAGTGTTACATTATAGCTGTATTTTATGTACCCTATGTCCTCCCCCTTGTGCCCCATGTCTTTACTCAGATTGTTTACTGAGCATCTCATATCTATTAGGTTGCAGGCCCAAATGTTAAGCACAAGGGCAAGTACCACGCCCCAATCATTTTCATACACTCCTTAATATTTAGAAGCTGTAGGCAATACGAATTTGCTGTAAGAATGAGGGCAATTCTCTCTGCCCTCCATTTGCACCTAAAAACTCAACAATTCTTACTGATATTGATTTGCAGGAAGAGGTATCTTCTAACATCTTATAAAATTTAGAATTTCTTATTAAAAATGAAATTAACAGGAGCTCATGAACCTACTGAATAAGTTGTCAGTTAATATTACATCATAATTAAAGCTCTAACAGGTAAAAACCAATATTAATAAAGTGAAAGACTCTGACAAACTATTCCAGCACACAATAAAACATGTCAGGCTCTTTATATTACCTTATATTAACTACTACAGAAATTTTGATTTTTCCAGTAACATGTTTTAGTCTTAACTGCTGGATAATACCTTTTAAAGCTACGGTTAAAAGCCAAAAGGTTACAGTCCAGGTGCTGAACTACTTAAATGAGAAACTCTCCTCCTCTCAAATTTCACATATTTTTCTGCAACTGAAAATAAAGAGGTAAATAAAGATGATCTCTAAGTCAAAAGAGAAAGTAATGTGAAAATGTCCTATAAACCACCAGGCCTTGCAGGAAACATCAGTCCTCAGTAGAACACAGAGGGAAGTACATGGTTTCCTGTAGACGGGCTGGAGTCTTTGCTTAGTAGCTGTGGTGCTGTGGGAATTCACTTATACTTCTAAGCACAATCATCAAATGAAAATAATGCTGGGGTTAATGTGTGAATTAAAGGAACTTTTACAAAGTGCTTAGTAGATAAAAAGCCACTATAGTTTTAATACTGATTCAACAAATCATTCCCTTCCTAAAAATCCCTTCAAAAACTACCTATTGCAATCAGAAGAAACAAAACTCTACATACAAACCTACAAAGGCGCAGGACCTGGCTTCTACCTCTTTGACCTCTTCCCCTACTACCTTCCTTGCTCAGTGCCCTCTAGACATCCTTCAAGCCCTGGAACAAGCCAAGCACTTTCAGTTTCTTCCCTCTGCCTGTTAATGCAGATCTCTGCATTGGCAGCTGGATATTCAGATGTTGGTCCCAAAACTGAAAAAGCTTTCTGACCACCCAGTCATTAACTGATGCTCCTACTGCCCATTCTGTACCCCCTTTTGTTGTGTTAAGTTTCTTTTTCATTTACTGAAATTAATTCCCGATTTCTCTCCAGTTAGTATTTAAGCTCCCCGATAGGCAGAACCTTAGTCTCTTGGATCCCAGGACCTAGCACCAGGGCCAGGCTATGTAAGGCGAGACACAGAATTAAAGGCGCGAAATTTAATGGATGCCCAAAATTTCAGTAACCAAGAAAATTCTAATTTAATACAACATTCTAAAACATAAAAATATAAAAAACTACGATGACCCAATAAAATGTTACATAAAAATGGCTTCTAACTTGCATTGTCGTCTGTCGACTCACCCAGATGACTACCCATCCCGATCCCCATGCCTGCCTCATCCAGGGCTTTCCACCGATTTAAATGAACGTTTACTGTAAAGTTCTAACGCTCCCTGAACCTGCAGAAAAGCAAAAAAGTAAAACTGCAAAACAAGATTTCGGACTTTCGGGGTTTATATGCTGTGACTTCATTGCTCTATGGCCAGAGGTGAGTGCAGGGCATGCAGTGTCGTTACTTGCGTGCACATTCAAAAGTAAAAAAACGTTCAGCAGGACCAATAGTACAGTACAACTTGTCGTGGAAGCATTAACAATGAATAATTGTTAATTACTCATTAGAATGGATGGAACTTCCATCCATTCCTCCAACACTAAAAAGTCATTCCGTTGACCAGGGGCCTCCAGCCCCAGGGTGTGGACACTGAAACTTCCAAGGCAGGACGTTTTATTTATTTGGGAGCAGGATGACCGTCTCTTGCGCTTGGCCTTTGTAGGAAAGAAACAAACCCCAAAATCGGAAGAACAGATAAAAACTTAATAAGCTTAAGGCCCATACAAGGTAATGGTGGCAGGAGAAAGGTGGTTGCAAATAAAATAAACTTACAAGAATGAACTGCCTGTCCGTCCCATCCTCCCACCCGCCGGAAGGACCCAGGAGGTCCCCGATCTAAGTCTCGCGCCACCGCAACGGCGGGACCAGGTACCCGCGCCAGGGGGGAGGCGGGCCCTCCCACCGCCGCCAGCTCCTCGCCCTTCCCTCTCAGAGAATCGCGGGGGACCCCAGAGCGCAAGCGCCAACCCGCCAACTTTGGGGCTATCGCCCGCCAAAAGCGCCTGCGCAAAAGCACTGGGCCGGAAGAGGGGCGAAACTAGGAGATAGAGAGGAGCGCGCCTAAATCCCAGAGAGGCGGGCTGAGTAGAGCTGGGGGGAGGGTTCGTCTTCCGGTAAGGCTGCATTCCCACACGACTAGAGTCGCAGCTCACTAATCTCCAGCTTTTGAGATGATCGGAGAAAGTCGACTACCCTCTGTACCTATCGGAGATCTTCAAAGAGAAGCCGGAGCTGCCTTCGAGATGAAATCAGGACTTCCAGGAGGCCGGTCCTCACTGTCGATGGCACCTTGGCGTCTGGACGCATGCGTGGTAGGCTCCCTCCACGTGTGGCTGGGCCTCGGCCTCCCCGCGCTCCGAGGCCCCGCCTCGAGCCCCGCCCGGTCCACAGCATCCTTCCGGATGCGCGGAGCAGGGGAGGACGGGGGCGGGTCGGCCTCGCGGCTGGCCCCGCCTCCACAGCCTTCCATTGGGCTTGGGTGAAGGCGTCCCCTCCCACCGCTTTCCTATTGGAGCGCGCCAGCGAAGGACGTGCCCCATTGGACCCTGCGGATTTGGGCACCAAATTCAAAGATTTTAAAAGTACCAGCTGGCGCCTTTTGGAAGATAGAGCTCTGTGAGGCCGGAGGGTCGTTCCTCCACTGATGCTGCTGGTGTCTCACCTGAGGAGGACGTGTCCCACACTGGCATGAGCCGGCGTGCCTGCAGCTGCTCCCCACCTTCCCCCTCCAGCTCCTGCCGCTGCAGGGGCAGCGACAGCGACGTGACAGCTCCCCGGCGCCCTCGTTCCTCAGACAGTGAGTGAAAGGACGGGGCACGCGGGGCTTACGGGTTCCAGGAGGGGTGCACGCTGCGGAGTGGGGGACCTGCGACCCGAGGCCTGGCGTGCGGCCTCGCGCTGGGCCCCGGTTGGGCGGCTGCTGTTCCGGGAAGGGAAGCCAGATGTGCCGAGGCGGGATGGTGGGTCGGGGTCCGGCCTGCCACGCCGAACCTGAACGCCAGCTCCGAGGGAGGTGCAGGTGGAGGCCTCCTGGGCGCCCAGCTCGCGGCGCTCCGAAACTCCACCTGCCCACCCGGCTTCAATGGGCGCCAAATGCCCCCCCTCCCCCATCGGGGCGACCCCCGGGGCCTGGCCAGGTGCCTGACCCCGCTCCCTGAGCCCCTTTCCAGTATCGGACCCGCACCCTCAGATCCCAAGTCCATCGCCCCGCGCTCCGCCACCTCAGCCTGGCTGGCGGGCGCGGGAGACCGGGCTCGCGGCTATCTCCCGCCTCCTCCGCCGGGCCCGCGCCCTCGGGCCACCTCGCCGACCCCTCCGCTTTTCCAGGGTCCCCCCCCCACTCCCGCCAAATGCAGGGACCCCCCTCTTCGAGTCAAGCTCTGTCGGGACTTCCAGACAAAAACATTCAATTTCTCCTCTTTGCCCCCTTATCCAGCACCTCAGTCTCCAGGCCTGGAATCAGAGAGAGAGGGAGAAATATTTTTACTATAAAACCACGAATTTAGATATATTTAGCCGATTTGGTGAGAACTGAAGAATAGGTTATTTTAACCTGTGCTCCTGGAGCGCTAGTTTTTTGGGTTTTGTTTTTATCCCAAACTTGGATAGAATGGAAGTCACTCAAATAAACACTTACTTTTACCCTTTTTGTTGCTGTCTCTAAAGGAAATATAAACGCATTTATTTTAAACGAAGAAGTTACCAAAAATTTTAAAAGCAGCATTGTGATATTGTAATACTTGGTGATCTCTGGAAGATGCCCATTTCTTTGGAAAGGGAATTTGGAAGAATCGAGAGAAAAGTACTTAATTTTTACAGGTTATATCTGTTTCTAGAAGATCCCAGATCGCATGTCTCTCTGTGAAACTCTGAAGCTTGGTGGCTTTTAGAAGGGTTTTTTGATTGTTTGATTCCAGTCGGCTCTTTTCCACCTTGCTCCTCAAGAGAATATATGCAGTCCTCTTGAATTTTTGTTTATAGTTTTGAGAAAATGTAATTTAAAATTTTATTGCATTCCAATATTTTTGAAATTTCTCTTGGGGATTGTGGCTGATAAGCAGCTTATGGCGGCAAGCCTTGGGGCTCTTAAAGTTTTAAAGGAATAGCCACACCTCATGTTGGGCACATGGTGGTTACCTTAAAGGTGTTGGAGACTGAAGAACTTAGTTACTTAACATCGGAATAGCTGTAAAGGTTGTTAAGCACTGTAGTCTATTTAATAAGGAATGTCAGATCCATGATGGAAAGTTAAGTAGGGTACCTTTGCACAATTAACTAATGGTGCCTCTTTCATGATTGGATTGTAAATGAGAGACTTAAAAAAATGCAGTGTGTTGCATTAATTTCTGCCTCAACTCCATGAGGTAGAAATTAATATCCATTTTAGAGAAATTGAGAATGAAGGGCTAATTTGAGTGTTCTAGGTCACAAAAGCTAGTAAGGCTCAGCAAAGATTTTCATTTGAAATTGGATCTCATTCCTAGGAAAAGGGTATAATATGAAATGCATACATCTGTAGTATGTTTTGCTATTTTTCAAATGTTTGCATGATACACTATAAGGAATATGAAGACATTTGGCTCATAAATAATGTGATAAATACACTGTGGATTCTGTTGATTAGACCACATGTAACAAGGAATATCCAGTGTTATTTTCTCACCCCCATTTTATGGATGAGGAAAGAGTTAACTTCCTCAGTTTTCCCCAACTTGGCAAATGACACTTTATACCTTAGATGCTCAAAAGTTAAACCCCAGAATATTTTTTACTCCTCTTTCCTTCATCATCCACATCCAATAAATCAGCAAACTGTTGACTTTTGACTTAACACTCCTATATAGATTGCACATCTGTTCAATTATCTTTATTTCCACTATGGTCATCAAGTCTCAAGTACCCAACTCTGGAATTTTGTGATATATGTTTCTAACTAGTCTCTCTGCTTCCACTTGTACCTTCCTACAATCCATTTTCTACAGCTGACATGTTTTTTTTAAAAATGTATACCAAATATCTCTACTTAAAACCCTTCAAAGGCTCTTTATTATACAATGAATAAAATCCATCCTACCCCAAAAATCCTATAAACCATTCTGCTTCTCCAACCTTACTTTTCAATCACCTAGCTCAGTGAGGTGTAGCCCCACAGAACTTTCTCTTCCTTGAACAGTCAACACTTGTCCTTGCTTCCAGTATTTACCTCTGTCTGGAAGACTTCTACAAGGCTTTCAGATCTCAGAATGTCACCTCCAAAAGATTCCTAATTAATTTCTCCCTCTCCACATCATGTTACTAAATAGGCATTGGGTGAATGAACTAAGTGGCAGCACTAGGCTCTACCCTCATTGGTCTAATTCAAGAAGTCATGAAGCCACTTAATATATTTTCTTTCTGAATACTAAAATTAGTTCTGTAAATGCATATGTATATACATGTATACAGTATGTATACACTACATCTTGTCCAGATAATAACTGTGTAGAGATTGAGGGTATCTGCTGTAAAGATATTTTAACTAATTTCTAAGTCTTTGGAGTGATGATACAACCTTAAACAACTCTGGCTTTTTTGAGTTATGCCGAAGTCAAAGCTGACTACTATGTCATTTCAATATCTGGGTATAAACACTGATTCTTACAGCTGTTTGATTACTATAAGGTTATCTCTGATCTGAGACCCCACTCCCGTTTCATTATTTGTTCCGTAAGCAGAGCTATTTATGAAATAGTCCCTCTTTTACTACTTTTTACTCAGACACTAAGCTCTCTAAGAGTCAAATATAATTTATTCAGATCGAAAAGCAGTCTGTTTTGAAGTACCAT
>VMDR010014063.1:0-24047 GCA_007922815.1 Macrotus californicus | reverse complement strand
AATATTAAATAGGTCACAAAGGCATTCAATTTCATTTTTGTTATTTGTAATGAATTAAAGTGTGTGTGTGTGTGTGTGTGTGTGTGTGTGTGTGTGTGTGTTTAAAAGTTTGTAAGAAACACAGGACAAGGTTAGCAGTGTTACTTGCATGTTATGGAATTCTGAGGGGTTTTTGTTTCATTTTTTTATCTGTTCTGAGTTTTTACATCTTCCACGTTTAAATTGCATTTCTTATGAAAGCAAAATCAAATGAATCAAGTACACATATGAACACTTAAGTATCATTAATCCCCCAAAACAGAAAATTAGTCTAGACTTGATTATTTTAAGGAGACAAGGCAGACCATAGAAATAAATAGCATTATTTTAAGTGCATCAGTTTCCTGACAAACCACTGTCATCACGTAGAATACACAGACTACGATGTCCACGCACTTTTGGAATTTTCTTTCCATCTTTCACTAAGATTGGCTGATTCACAACTATACAGAGATACAGAGTTAAACCCTGGGATACCAAGATCTACAAGCCGAAATTCCTGCCCTCCAGGATTCCACAGCCTCATGAGGGAGGTCAATGTACCAAGTTCCAGCTGGAACGTGCAGAGGGTATCAGTAGACCACAGCTGCCATGAAAACTGCACAATAAAACGGAATGCATGTATTCATCCACTCACTCATTCATTTAATATTTATTGAACCCTTACTAGCTTCACACGCTGTTTCATTTCCTGGCTAACAAAACTGACGTAATCCCAGCCCTGATAGCAACGGGGCGATTAACAAAAAGAGAAGGGAGGACACAGGCTTTACACCTTGTGGAAGAAACAAGCTCGATTCAAAGACAGACAATAATGGAGAGGGGAGAGGTGTGAGGGCAGCAGGAAATAGAAGAATCAGGGCAGGCTTTTCTGAGGAGGTGGCATTAGAGCTGGGACCGAAGGAGGAAGGCGAACCAGCCATGCTAGATCAGAGACAGCCATTAGGCAAGACTAAGTTTGTGCTGTTCAAGGGGCCCGTGGGCTGGAGACAGCAGACAAATAGAAGAGACACAAGACACTGCAGATGAGGTAGCGACCAGGTCACGCAGAGCCTTGTCTTTCTCAACACCCAGGATAGACTGAAATCTGGGCCTCATATTTGTATGGTTGACATCTGCAAAAGACATTTTAGCAGATATGAATTTAAAGAGGCATTCTTCAAACTATTTGGGCAACCAGATGCCCAAGGTGCTATGTGAACTTGAACCAACTTAGACATTTCATTTTCTCTCCGTATGAAACAGAAGCAATGGAGAGGAACAGGGCTGTTGTGAAGGAAACTGAAGGTGAAATATGCCTTGTGCAAAAGTACCACTTTTCTGCAAAAAGCAACAATCAGCTGAGACTGTGGAGGGGGTTCTTTTGCACTAGAAATATTAATTTATGAGCTCTCGTTGGATGTTATTGAATGCTATCAAAAATAGCACTTCGGCATTGATTCAGAGCCATGGGGTGCACTATCAGCATAATTAAAATGAAAGAATCTAAGCCATTTCCCAATCTTGCTTCCTTATTATTGTCTAATTGTTCAGAATGTCTGTCTGTTATGGAGACAAAGCAATTAAGCCCAGCAAGTCGCAACAATGGGGATCATAAAGCAGGGGCCCGCTTCATTAGCAACTTGGATATCAGCGTAGAAAACATTAAAGAAAGAAACGCAATTGTAATTGGAAATAATTGGATGGCACACTTCACTTAGCTGGGGAAGATACACTATCTGCATTTGCAGGCTTTTTTTTTATTTTCATTTTGAGGGTCTTTCTTCACCTGGGCTCTTTAAATTGAGATCCACAACATCACGGTATCATAGTTGAGGTACCAAGGGGCTCAGGAGCACCAGATTCTTTTTGAAATAATGGCACCTGTCCCCTGGAAAACTGAAAAAAAAATTGTCTCATGTTAATTGTCAACTGGCCCAGGAAGAAAAGAGGCAGGAGGGTCAATGCTTCTGTTAAACACAAATCACAAGAACAAAAATTTGTGTCTCTCCTGCCCCGCTTTTCATGGAAAAGAGCTTTCTTCCAAAACCCAAAGTTTGTTCTTGGGACACAGGTATTTTTAAATACTGGTCATCCTTAACACATTTACAATGCAAGATGTTATGTTACAAGCTGAAAGAATCACAGGCATTATTTGATCTGGGATTGACAGCAGTTCTGAAAGCCCCTCATTTAAAAAAACAAAACCGAAGCTCAGAGAGGAGACGGACATGCCCCAGGTAAAAGCAGCAACAATGTAACAACAACAGCATCATCATCATCATAATAGCTACTGTAGACTGTATTGATATCATGTGGTAGACACTATGTTAAATGTTTCATATATACATTGTATCATTTAATCTCATGAGGCATAGGAATATGGATTTTATAGATAAAGAAACTGGTGTTCAGAGAGGTTATGCAATTTGCCCTATTGTGAATTAAAACTAAGATTTTTTTAAAAGATTTTACTTATTTATTTTTAGAGAGAGAGAAGAGAGGGAGAAAGAGAGAGAGAGACATGATGTGAGAGAGAAACATCAACCATATATACCCCAACCGGGGACCACACCCACAACCCAGGCATGTGCCCTGACTGAGAATCGAACTGGCGACCTTTCGCTTTGCAGGACGACGCCCAACCAAGCCACACTGGTCAGAGCAAAAACTAAGATTTGAAACTAGTTTTGACTCAGTACAAAGCCCATGCTGGCAACTGCTTAACAATCCCACCTTCTTATACCAAGGACAAAACATAGAGCAAGTGATATGTCCTAATTTCCTTTCACCAAGCCAGAAGCAAGAGAAAACAGTGGCATGGGTGAGAAAACTAGCCAGTCCCCTAGACCAAGAATCCACACACCTGCCATCTGGTTTTTGGACCAGTCATGAATAGTTCCCTATCTTTGCATGGTTTCTAAAAATCCAAAGAAGACAATTTTGTCACACATAAAAATGATGTGAAATTCCCATTTCAGCGCCCATGAGGATTATTGGAGCTCAGCCGAACTCACCCATTTATGTGTTGTTCATGGTTGTGCAGCTGAGGAGCTGAAGTGAACTGCGTGGCCCGCCAAAGCCGGAAACGTCTACTACCTGGCCCTTCCCAGGAAAAGCTTGCCAGTCCCTGCCCTAGACCATACTTAGTTCAATTCACAGAAACCAGACCATGAAGACATATTCATATGATTGATGTTCTGCATTTCTGGGGAGAGGATTACGTGGTCAGAAGAAGGGAAGGGGGAAATGGTGATCCTTGCCTCCAAAGTTGAGGATCATTTTGTCTCTAGATGTGGTATGTGTCCCCCCAAAAAGGGAAGAGCAGGGAGGGAGAGCCATGTTGCTCAGCCAAGTGAACATCCTGTCAAAGGAGACCTTCTAAAACAAATGCCTTCCCAAAATCTTAGTGGTGGCCAGGGGTGGGGGGTGGGGCTCTCAGGCTGTTCTCCTTCTTAGGCCAAAGAGTTGGCCAATAAAGTGAGTTCGGTGGGAGAGCAAAGGCCCCCCTCTCTTAATAACAGAAAACACAAAGGAAAAACAGTAATCAGGCTGGGCATTGAACCCTACTACAGTCTCCTTGGCACTCCCATAAATCCAGTTCCCCGTGAGCATGTGGTAGAAAAGCAAGGGCAGCTGGACATGAAAGTGATTTGTCCACCATTGGTCCGTGCAATTCCCCACCTGCTGAACTCGCCGCCCCTTTCCACACACAAGCCAGCAGAATGACTTGCTGGTTTGGGAAATGAGTTAACCCTTCAGTCTGCCAGAATCTGTGAGCAAATAAGCTTGGACCATTTCTCCTTTCATACTGAGTATTTCAGAATTGCTTTTGTAAATATAACTTGATTTCCCATATAAGCTGCCTATAGAAAAATTACAGTGGCCTGCTGACATCAGCATTGCAGTTTGTGCAACAGCTATATTTTCTCAATGTAAATTGATATTCTGGTTCACATGCTCATTGGTCTCCGTGAACTACAAAAACAATCACTGCTGTCGAAATTCTGAAGTCATTAAGATTTTAAGGACCAGACTCTGGATCGCATTAAATTCACTAAAGAACACCCTGTGACTCCTGTGAATCTAGGCATCTGATCTTCCTTCCCCTGGCAAAACTTCCCTCTGGAATTGTGTGCACAACACTGAGACGTTGAAGCAAATGCAAATTTAACATATGCAAATTTGATGATATGTGCTGAGAGAGAGGAAGAGACACAGAACTATTTACAAAGAACGGGTGATGCCATGGACCACTGCACTGAATGCACTTACCATCCACAGCTCAGGATGGGAGACCTAAATGTGCTATTCCCCTAGTCAGTCTTCATTTCCACTCCTCTTAAAATGTGAATATTGCATCCTGTTGATTGTGTTTAAAGGCACATGCTCCTCCAAACTAGATGGTGTCCAGATACTTTATCTGGTTCTCACCTACAGAAACAGTGACAAGTAATAGCACTGGTGGTAACACGAGCCATACTCAACTTCCTAAGTGATGACAAGTCAGTCTGCAATATCTGATAATATCTCCACATTGTTTCCAAAGAAAATGTTGACTCAGAAGCAATTTTTGTTTGATGCACAGTCTCTAGTTCCTCACCCTTCTCAACGATATAACTTCACTGCAAGTGCCTTCAGCTTGGAAAATCTGCAAGTTCAAAGTGCAGGCAATTGAACCAAAGCACTCTCCCATGGGGACGGGGATCCAAGATCATATTTTCCCTGTTCCAACACAGTGAGTCCCCTCAGACTGATGTTTCCTATGCTGTGTTCTATGACACACTCATTTTTAATAGGTGTTCCTTCAAACCAGGGTTTTGCAACTTTAAAAGTTTAGGCAATGTGGCATATGGTCTCTTCTTAAAAGTCACCCTGTCCATTAGCATTACTATGAACTAAACTATGTCCCCCCCAAAAATCTCATGTGGAAGCCCCAGCCCCACACTTGAGGTGTTTGCAGACAGAAGGCTTTCGGAGGTGATTAGGGTTAGGTGAGGTCACAAGGGTGGTGCCTTCCTGATGCCGTTAGTGAGTGGTCTTACAGGAAGAGGCTCCAGGGAGCTTGACCTCTCTCCCTCTGCCTGCCATGTGAGGACACAGCAAGAAGGTGGTCATCTATACACCAGGAAAAGAGCTCTCACCAGAGACCAACCATGCTGGAACCCCGATCTTGGACTTCCCGGCCTCCAGAATTGTGAGAAAATAAATGTCTGCTGTTGAAGCTCTCCAGTCCATGGTATTTGTTATAGCAGCCTGAGCAGACTGGGAGAAACATGCTGAGAAAATCCTGCAGTAAAGAAATCACCCTGGCTGGTGTGGCTCAGGGGATTGAGTGCCAGCCTATGAACCAAAGAGTCGCCAGTTTGATTCCCAGTCCGGGCACATGCCTAGGTTGCAGACTGGGTCCCCAGGGGGGTGGAGGGGGTGTGCAAGAGGCAACCACACATTGATGGTTCCCTCCCTCTCTTTCTCCCTTCCTTCCTCTCTCTAAAAATAAAATTTAAAAAAAAATTAATTTAACTTTCTTAGAACCAGCATTTTCTACATGCTTTTGGGAGAAGATATAGCTATTTGCATCCTGCCTTTTTTTTTTTTTTCCAGTTCTTCCCAATAGTAGAGGGTCCTAATCTGATTGCTCAAATCTGGGTAAAGAGTGGTCCCTGATTAGCAGAAGGCAGGATCACTGTTACTAAAGTCACAGATAGACCCACAAATGAGCGAGTGACCCAAGGCCTGCCTGCTAGGACACAGCTTCTCACCTATGAACATGCCTACAAATCAGTTAGAGATCTTGTTTTAAACACAAGTTCTAATTTCATAGGTCTTGGATTGGACCCAAGATTCTGCCTTTCTGATTAACTTTCGGGTGATGCTAGTGTTGCTGTCCTCGGGACCACCCTTTGAAGAGTATGGCGCTAGGAACAATCCCAATGACCTTGCGCCCATCTTCCCATTTCTTCCTGACTTGATGTGTAGATTATTTATGTCTCCAGCAGCCAACTGATAGTATGATTGGAAAGTAGAAGGGATAGAGGCCTTCCCTAGGCTAGGCCTGGCCCTGAGGTGGCTGCTCCAACCCAGCTGTAGGACGCAGCTCCCATGGGGGTACAGCAGGGGGAGTACCCCAGTGGGGGTAACTTCAGTGGGAGTAGTACTCATCTCTGTTTCCTCTGCCTCAGGTATGAGGGGTCTCTTCAGTAACCCCAGAGTGAATGATGTGATGGACAGACTTTCCACCTGGGCCCTTTACACAATACTTGCTTCATGATGGATCCCTGTCCACATAGGACACCTTTTACCTGAAGACTATGAGGTGGGAAATGGAGCTTCTGATGTTTGAAAGTCTTTCTCGTTTAGGGTACGTGTAAGTTGGTCACCTTCCATGCTGACTGAGCATAGCTTAAATTTCCACTCAGCTTTCCCCAGGCTCTGTCTCCTTTTTCCATTTGGCAATTCAGATCCCACAGCACCCAGGAGTGCAGTTTGGGGTTTGTAGCACCATCCTCTCACTAGAAAACAGGTGAGCATATGCCAGATCTGCACGTAAGCAACAGGTAGCCAAGCTCTGCAATCTACCAGGTTAATGTTTGCACATGGAGCAATGCAGGGGAACCCTCTCTGTCCCTGCTCAGAGTAACAAACTCCCCTCCTGGGACATGTTGGCTCAGCTGAAAAAACGGGCATTTATTCACTGTCCAAATGCTGAAGGAGAACTGTGCGTATTTGGGAAATTCAATTACCAAAACAAACAGAAGGATCTTCCCAACTCACACCTGGCAGTCAGAAAATTGCCTCACTTTGCATTTATTTGTCTGTCCACGAGGAAATTATCATTGCTATTAGATGACAGCGAAGGTGAGTCCCACAGAGGAGGAGGGGAAGATGGTCCCTATGTCCTCTCGAGCTGCCTCGTAATATCTGAAGCCTGGGTATCTAAAAAGTAGGTCTTGCGTCTTTCTGATTTTTCACCCAAGAGGGCATGCAAACTGTCTACCCTGCCTTGTTAGCTGTAATGGATCGGTATTCCGAAGAATGGTTTAATAAATCCTTCATTTTGGTTTCCAGAGCAAAAGGAAACATGGTTGTCTTTGTTAAACAGCTTTAATGTACATTACATTGTTTGAAATGCGTGGACTCTTCAATGCAATAACAAAACAAATTGGGGAGATATTGCAGGGGATGGCAGAAATTCTTAATGTTGTGGTCTCCCAGGGGTCCTCTTTAACATAAAGAATTGTTTTTGGCCACTCGGTCATTCTCCACACATGGAATGCCATCACACGTAACTTCCAGAAGAGAAAAGTGAACTATGTCGAGATGAAGGTCTTTTTCAGTTTGAGTTAGAGTCGAACACGGAAACCAAGAGGCATGGTTCCCACTTGGAACTCTCTAACAGAATGGTTAAAAACAGACTTATTGCACTAATAGGCTCCTGGGTCAGAAAAGGTGAGGTATGTGTTTGCAGAGCTTACAGATACTGGGAAGAACTATTTCACTGTCAATTTGATGACTTAGAAAAGTGGATGTATTATCATCCTTTTGTATATAGAAGTGGCTGGAAGAAAAATCCTGGAAGCGTAACGAGCAAAGGAAGCTCTTAACGATAGCCCTGTATCTATGGTGTCTCTTCATTTTATACAAAAACAATCCTTGGTATTTTTCTGGAGCTTTATAGTCTTAAAGCATTTAACATCCGGAACATAGTTAGCTATACAATAATATATAAAGTGGACAGAATAGGTAATAGAATGCCCAGTTTTAGAAGCCACATAAAACAACATTTTAAATAAATGGGAAGTTGTTTTTGTATATTATTTTTCCAATTATAAAAATAAAAATTGGTTACTTTGAGGAATCCAGAAGCTAACCCACTATCCAAAAGCAAGCAAACAGAACATTTTGGTGCATTTCCCTTTCTGTGGCTGTGCATGTTCATGTTACTACATGTACCTGTGCATTTGCACACATTTTTAACCAAGTTGAGATTTTACTCCACATTGAGGTGTTCCTTTCTGGCTTTTACTCCCTATTGAAATTTGAACAGCCACCTCAGAAGATGGAGTAAGCAAACATATCTCTATTCATCTCCATAAGCACAACAGAGGACTTTATACAGAAAACACATGTAAAGATGCTGAAGTGTGTAGAAAAGACCATCTCGGAACCTCAGGACACAGGGGACAACATGGTGGTGAGTTCCCCAGATTGCTTGTTTCTTTGCTTTATGTATTCCAGACTTGGAGCTTAAAAATAAATGTCAACAGATTTCAAAAAAATAAAAATAAAATAAGGCTGGACCAAAGCCTACTCTTTCTACACAAAGACCAGGAAAGGGGCAGCCTAGCAAGACAGAAAACGTTTAGATGATAACCACTCTACTCCAGCAATACACGCCCGAAAACACTGTGGCCCAACCTCTACCCACGAAAGCAAGCAGTCTAATCCTCTGCCCTTGCCAAACTGCATGCAGGATCCCCAAGGGAACCCCCTCACTGGGGCAGAGTCAGGACATTTGACCCCAATGGACACTGACAACTGGCCCCTTGTGTCCATGGAGACCAGATGGGGAAACTGGCATGGTGTCGATGGAACCCTAACGGGAAGTCAGGACCTTTCCTACCACCCAGTGGTAATAAAACTACTCTCTCATGGTGTCAACAGAGGCCTTGTAAGGAGCAGTGGTATCAAAGCAGTTTCAACCCTCCCCAGGCCAGGAGGTGTCAGAGGAGAACTAACAAAGAGCCAGAAATCATCCCGGCCCAGTAATCATGAGGAACACCCCCTGGATGGCAATAAGGTCAGGTGGAGAACGGAAACGTCTACCCCCATCTTACAGTACAAGGCAGTGCTCCGCCTTCCTCGGCCAGAGAACAGCCAGGAAAAGCTAAAACAGAAGGCTGAGCCTCATAACATAATACTCAAATGTCTAAGTTTCTATCAAAACTCACACATGATACAAAGAGCCAGGAAGATCTCAAAAAGGATTTTTGAAAAAGAAAATAATTAGATGCCAATACCAAGATGACAGAGATATTAGAATTATCTGACAGTGCCTTTAGAGTACACGTTATTAAAATGCTACAATAAGCCATTATAAACTTGAAGCAAAAGAAAAAATAGGAAGTGTCAACAAAGACATAGACAGTCTCAGTAAATAAATAGGAGCCATAAAGAACCAAATGGGAATTTTTGAACTGAAAAGTTTTAGCAACTGAAATTTAAAAACTCCGTCTATGGACTCAACAGCAGAGAGGAGGGGACAGAGGGAAGACTCGCTGGAATAAAAGCCTGGGAAGGAGAGAAGAAGGAAGAAATATGACTGAAAACTCCAAATCTGACACAAAGACATAGATCTACAAATTTAATCATCTGAACTAATCCCAAGTAAGATAAACCCAAGCGATTCACACCAAGACACATCATAGTCAAACTTCTGAAAACTCAAGTTGAAAAAATCCTGAGAGCATTGAGAGAGAATTAGCACTTTATGCAGAGGGAAAAAAATAATTCAAATAACAGCAGATATGAGCAACCAGATGTCCGGAGGGGGGTACCATTTTTAAAGCGCTAAAAGAAAAGAGCTGTTAATCAAGAGTCCTGTATCCAGTGAAAACATTCTTCAGGAATGAAAGGGAAATCAAGACCTTTTCAGGTGAAGAAAAGTGAAGAGAATTTGTGGCCAGTGAGATCTACCCTAAAAAAAAAATCTAGAGGAAATTCTCTAACCAGAAAATAAACAACAAAGAGAGAAAGTTGAAGCATCAGAAAGAAAGAAGGAGCACAGGAAGCAAAAATAGGCACAACTACAATAGTCTTTCTTTATTCTCTTGAGTTTTCTAAGCCACGTTTGCCAGCTAACGTCATCTGATGTGGTTCTAAATGTATGGACAGAAAAGAACTAAGACAATTGTTTACAGAAAAGAGGGAAAGGCAATTGTTTTATAAAAGGGGTGGCAAAAGCACGTAAAAGGAGGGAAGGTTTCTGTACTTGAACTGCTCAATACCACCAGTGGTAGATTGTGGTGTTCAGTATATGTAATGGAATACCTAGAGAAACCACCCAAAAAGTCATACAAAGAAAAAACACTAGAAAACAATATAGATAATCAAAATGGGATTTTAAAGCGTGTTTACATCACCCAGAGCACGGGCTGTGTCTGTAGCGTTCCCATGCTTATTTCATGTCTCCGTCTCATAACCCTGGTGCTCCCAGCTGTGTTTCTGCTCTCTTACTCATAATGGATTTCCTTTCTCCTCCTATATTGTGTGGTATATTTCAATATGCATATAATTTTATACAATAATTCATATAATGGGAGTCATCTATGGAAATATTCTATAACCTAGATTTTAGGTGTGCCCCTTCAAGGGAGTCTTACAATTATTTCTGCCAGGTGCCTCTAAAGTAGTGTCTGTTCAACACGACATGAAGGCACATGAATTCCTGGATCATTGGGGTAGTTTACATTCAAAATCCTATTCCCAGCTGAGCAGCCCAGAATTACGGCACCTCATTAGAAACTTGTTTTTCAGGTAAGCTTCAGCTGAGACAAGTGGCCTTGCTGACTCCCTCTGACACTATAGGGACAGTTCTCCAGCCCCACCCCAGGGTGGTCAGAGCTTCTACTTGACATTCTCTGTTTCAATATCCTCTCCTTTTCTGGCCCCTGGGGATTTCCCTCACATCCTTGTAATTGCAGTTAGGCAGGGAAACTTATTATGTAAGCATTGTTACCTTCCCTCCAGCAATTCTAGGTGTTTTGTAACAAGAGATTTTCAGATTAACTAATGCACACATATTACTAAGACTGGAAGTCCTTTACCCTTTTTCAGCCTGTTTCCTCATTTGACATGAGAATCAAATCTGTAAAGTATCTGGGATATAGGTGATCGATAAAAGGAGGCAACTATTTTTGTTATTATGCCATGATTATTAAACGTACTGCTGACTATATATTTTCACTACTGCTATTGTAGGTGACACTTGAATGTGTGCACCCGAGAGCGAACCTCTGTTGATGGTTTTACCTCCTGAGGTATAAAGCCAAGAAAAGTCATTCCTAGCAGTAAGAATATTTTCACATTTTTAAGACTTTACCGAGCTGCATCCCTTCCAGTCACATACGGCAGTGCCCTTTTAACCCATTTTGTCACGAATACAAGCCAATTTTCAAAATGTTTTCCAAATTGATAGGTAAAAATGGTACTGTTTTGAGATGAGTAATCCTTTTATTGCTACCATAAGGACTAAGCATGGGAAATGTTATGAAGTGGTATATCATAGAATTTCCAGTACAGGAAGACAATCTCTGTGACCTGAGAGTATACTTCATTGCGTAGGGAGGCGGCTCATGAAATTCGGAGGCCAGGTTTAAGGGACGTGAAAAGAGATCTTATGGTTGTAGAAGGGAGATAAAGTTTAGAAAGGAAGACCAAGATGATGCAATTTCCTGGCACAGGTGCCTATCCTCCTCTTTCCCACGCTCATTAGACATGCCTAATTGATCAGAGAACCCCTTCCCAAAGAGCAGAGAAGCATCTCAGTACCCTCTCTGATACAACACTCCAAGCAGCGGTTGATTACAGTTGGCCCATTGGGTAAAGCTTCTTCGCCCTCCTTGATTTAGTACATTATAATTTCCAGGTTGAGACAGGAGGAAGAGGTTTATATTATTTAGCGTTGCTTTGTATCTGAGCCAGTGCAATCTGTAGCTGCGTATAAATGCTGTTCATTGCCAGGATGTGTTTACCCAGCACAGAGCCAGCCTCATTACCACTGGCGACAAGTTCTCTGTTCACCAGGCAGGACAACACCAAAGAGATAGTACCTGGAATGCAGGACATTATCTAAACAATGGTACCTGAGCTGCGGGCAAGGGAGTGGGCTTCCAGTGGAAAGAAGAAAGCAGTCAGACCATCTCCAAACATCACCTAATATTTAGCAAAGGATATTTCCTTTATGAGGCCAAGAAGAGGGAGACAGGAAGTGAACACCTTCATCTCTGTGGTCTTCCTCTCCGGCCTGTGAAGGTACAGGCCAGAGTCACCAGAACTCATCAACCCTGAGTGCTCACGGAAGAAAAATAAGGAGGGTGTTCCAATAGGACTGTCAGCCACTGAAGATGCTAAATCCAAGGAGAGGAACTGCCCAGAGGGAAGCCCTGAAATGGAGATGTCAATTCAGGAGCCCCGGAAGCAGGTCCCTCTTCAGTGTGGGGCTCGGTCTTTTTCACTGAGCTGTGGATTTGTGAGGCAGTTAACCACTACCCAAGGGGCCAGCAGGGATCACCATCATTAACGAGCAAGTGTGACAGCATTCGAGTCCCCTGCTCCCTCATTTTTCTACTTCTGGCATCTCACCCTAGTGCGCTACTGCAAGGGCTTTCTGCTGATGAACTCTGAAGACAATAAATAAAATGACTTATATATCATGAAATTTAACCATCACCCAGGGAACTCTTCCAGTATAAAGAAATATGTTTATAATCGTCCTCCAGCCCACCAAAGCATTTATGTGATGAGCCGTCCCTATACTTCCTGGCTCTTCGAGTCCCCCAGATCACTCTGTATAGGCGGCCCTTCCCCACCTCGCCGACGATGGCAATATTCCTTCTCATGGTGAGCAAATTGCTTTACTCTACCTTGTACCTCTCCAATCATGCAAGCTACACCCTCTCATGACATTTTGCAATGTATGCACACACACACACACACACACACACACACACCCTCTGTGCCTTGTCCAAGTTCTGCTTTTTTCTCATGTCCCATCCCCTCCCAAGACAGAGCCATCATTCTCCCCACCGGGATGGGAGAGGTCTGAGCTGGTGAGAACACAGTGAGGGCACACAGACCCTCAAGGAGAGAAGGCATCAGCCCTCAGGATGTGGTATTTTTTAGACAATCACAACTTAGCACCGCAGAGAGGAACCCCTGGTAGTATGACTCCTCTGCTGACTAAAGAATCACTGTCTCCTCCCTCACCCTGGAGTTTCATTCTAAAAGACCCTTTTCTGTTCTGTGCAGGCACTGCCTTCCGTAGGCTAGTCCTGGGGAAGGGGAAAAAGAACATACCCAGTTCACACATGCTTTCCCCCCTTCCCCGAGCTGAAAAGTCTCCTCCACCTCTTTTTTTCTGCCTGGCCAGCTCCTCCTCGTCCTGTCTCTGCTCCACCTTTCTGTGAAAACATGGACTACCCCTGGAGACTCAGGCTTTCTTCCCTCATCTGCCTTCTGCTCTCTGCTAGAGCAAGTCCCTTCATGACCCCCAAGTCTCCCATATGCCTGCCTTCCTGCTGCACTGTGACTCATTGAAGGCAGAGACCTAGAAGCCTTTGCTTCTGATCATCCTTGCTCCAGCATTCAGCCTGCTGTTGGGCACTGGGATGGTATGTGAAAAATTTTGCTGGATGACTGGCAAAATTTCACAATATATATTTTTTATCTTCTTTTTCTTAGATACATCCTTTAACATTTCATATAATAAGGGCTTGGTGATGATGAACTCTTTTAACTTGACCTTATCTGGGAAGCACTTTATCTGCCCTTCCATTCTAAATGATAGCTTTGCTGGATACAGTAATCTTGGATGTAGGTCCTTGCCTTTCATGACTTGGAATACTTCTTTCCAGCCCCTTCTTGCCTGCAAGGTTTCTTTTGAGAAATCAACTGATTGTCTAATGCGAACTCCTTTGTAGGTAACTGTCTCCTTTTCTCTTGCTGCTTTTAAGATTCTCTCCTTATCTTTAATCTTAGGTAATGTAATTATGATGTGCCCTGGTGTGTGCTTCCTTCATTCCTACTTCTAGCTTGCCCTAATACCGGTGAAGACTCTGGGAAGGTGAATGCTAGAAAGGACCACAAGACTCACACTGGTCAATCCCTTCTTTGCAAAGATGAGGTCTATAGTGAGGTGACTTAATTAAGGCCACACAGTGTGTATGTGGCATGACCTATCTGTGTCTAGACACATAGCCCAGTCCTTTCTCCACTGAACAATATTTTTTCACCCACTGATGGAAGAAAGACACACTGAGCACATCCAGGATGCCATGCCCTGAAGATACCCTGGTGAAAAGGGCAAAGATGCTTTCTTCCACAGGTAGCTTAAAGTCTAGGTCCCCTAGACTCATACAGCTAAGCATTCAGAGAAGTAGACAGGCCAGGATCACAGGGAGGCAACTGGGATGGCTCATGCAAGTCAGGGTCAAATTCTAACTTTATTAAAAATGTTGGTATTTTGTTCATCAAGGATTTTTGGCCCTACTTTAGATTTTTTTAATGTTGTATAAAGATATTTTTTTATCTTGATTCCTAAATTGTTTTGGCACTTCCTTATACTCTGTTCCTGAGGCAAGTGCCTCACCCATCTCACTGTAATCCCAGCCCTGTAAGGAGCTGAGAATTTTAAAAAGGAAGAAAGCAAATGACCAAGCCTCTATGACATGTATCTTCAGAGAACCTTCATCTCTAAAGTTGTCCATCTGTTTCTGAACGGGAGGAGATTTCATACATTAGAGCATGCACTTGTAAATTTGTTGTCCAATTGCTGAGCAACACACATTTCTCAGCTTATATAGTCATCTCTTAACATGTACCAATGTATTAGGTAATTTTTGTGGTCAACTAATTGTGCAAAATCATTTTATTTTCAGTACATTTTTCTAACTGCTGGCAGCTTAGATGACCAACATTGCCCCTGAGATTGTGTCACAAAGAGGAAAGCAGGGGTTGAAGCTGTGCAGTATTGTACTATTACCACTGAGGGTGGAGACAACATTAAAATAAGAACAGAATACAAGTGAGAAACACAAAGCTAAACAAAAATGCCAAGTTACCGCCATGAAGAGGTAATTACCAAAGGCCACTGAAACACAGAGAATCTGCAGATCACATGGGAGGTGTTTTAAATTCCAGGAGTATACAACGCACTTGCCACACTGACGCTGAGTACAGGTGCCCCCTGATTCTAAGGCGACTCTTTGATCCAGAGGTTACAGCTCAGGGCATGGAACCAGATTTACAGGTCACGTGCTGACATCACCACTAGCCTGCAGAATGACCTTGAGCAAGCAATTTGACCTCTCCGCATGTCAATCACACTGCTATGCAGCTGGTAAACACCTACTTTCCCAGGAACTTGCTGGAAAGAGGATTTAAAAAGAAAAAAAAGAAGACTTTTAGACTTACCAGGGTGATCATTTCGAAAGTTATGTGTTTAATTACTATATTGTACACCTGAAACTAATGTCACATACAACCGTAAATGAAAGGTAAAAAAAGTTTTAAAGACTTTCTTATAAAAAACTGGAAAGCGTCAAGTTGCAGTGCTCAAAGAGAACCTGTCTGGACACATGGTGCAGGGTGAGTATAAGAAATGACCAATGGGGATGCCACAGCATTATGAGTCCTCAGCGCAACAGAGAATTTCAAGGCAATTTAAAGCAATTGACCTACATCAACGTTAAAATGAACGGAAAGAATGCAAGTTGGAAAATAAAACTTGTTTATTTGGTGTTATTGGCTGATCTCATTTTGGGAGTTAAACCTCATAGGATAACGGCCTTATGTCTTTTGTCAAAACAACGTGTCTGCCCACTTGCTGCCTGTAAAATCGTAGACAAGTTACTTGAGCATCTGTTTAAATGAACCTCATCTCACAGCACCACCAATTCTCCCTGGGTTTTTTCTGAGGATTCAAGGAGATCATGTACATAAGAAAAACTTCGTACGGTGCCAAGCGCATAGAAAGCACGTGGCAAGTGGGGGTGAGTGAAGAAGCGGAGGGGGGGAAAAAAGGAAAGTGATGGTTTATGTTTCCCTTTAGTATTCTTCACAGCACGTAGACCAATGCTGGGCACAAAGTAAGCATGAACAGATGCTGTAACGAATGAGTACTTATATGCTCCAAGTATTCTACTAAGGAAAAGGGAAAAGAAGTTCAAGAAAGGGATTGGGGGCGGGGGATAAAGAGAGACGCCGAAGAAAATGTTCACTGTATGCCCCCCACCTTCATCCCAAGGGGGAGGGGTCATGTTACTACCCATAAGTGCACATACATTTTAATCTCTGGCCACTTCTCCTTACACACCAAATGGTCAATCAAATACACTGCCAGAGGTCCACCCATTGAGAGGATTGTTCTTTGTCACTGTCCTTCAGTCACAGTCTCAAGACTTCAATGCAGCTGTCATATACCATTTGACCCTTCCATAAACCGAGCTTGGCTTTTTTCCTCCTCTGTCACTTAGTCATAAAGAGTGCCTCATGCAGCCAGAGGTCTAGGCTGAGGAAGAGGCCCTCGTGGATGATACACGTGTTTGGACTACCTGCTTATGAGCCTTACTGTAGCCTCTAGTCCTACTTGTGCTCAGTGCCAGATATATCCCTTCTGCTTTATGTTGCATTGCTGGGTGCCCTCAACCTTATTACTTGGGAAATATGATAGCTAATGGCGGGCAGTTCTGGGCACATGATATTATGGTACCCATGTGGCTCCATATCTACCAGCCTCCAGTACCGTGGCAGGAGTTATTTTTCAAAAGATGTATAATGAATGGCATATCAGGCTTGTCCCAGAACCATAAGGAAATTTTGTTGTGCTTCTCACACTGAGGATTGATGTAAGCTCCATGTGGCATGGTTCCCCATTGCTGACACCTCTAATACCCTAGGATCTTCCATGTTGTGTGGTTCAAGTAGCAGGTTGTGTGCTCTCTAGCCTGGTCCTGCTATAGAGCCCTTTCCTGCTCTGGGCCCCACTCAAAGCTGGCAGCCTTTTGTATCACTTGGTAATGGGCTGGAGCAACATTCTCAGCTACAGGGTAGGTGGCTTTCAAAACCCAAAGAGGCCTACCAGATACTCGGTTTTCTTTTTAGTGGTGGAAAGTAAAGATACAATAATGTGTCTTTTACTTTGCAGGGCATGGTGTAGGTTGCTGTTACCTCTGGACCCCTAGGTATTTTATTAATGTGTAGGTCCCTGAATCTTTATAGGGTTGACCACCCATTTGATGCAGACCATCTTACCAAAACCACTAGCATGCTAGTCACTTCTTACTCACTAGGCTTGATCAGCCTAATAAAGTTGGGGCAGTAAATTAATGTGATGTTCTGCTTAATGTCCAGATGGTCCAAATCCCTTCAGAGGACAGCCCAGTTTTAACATAGCTCTCAGGCAAAACTCTGTCTGTTGCTGACCACTGCATGTGAATACAAACTGTTTCTGATTCTCTTCTCTGATTGGAATAGGAAGAGGCTGTATCTGCCATTTGCACCAGTGGCCTCATGCTGAGGTCACGTTAATCTGCTCTAGAAGAGATGCCAGCCACTTCTGGAAGAGCAGCCGCAGTCAGGGCTTCTAAGTGGCTGATTTGTGCGGATCTTCACTGAAACCCCCAGGGCACATTGGGTTTCTTCAGGAGTTAGAATGGGGGACTAACTACAGACTTTATGGGGACCACCACTCTAGCACTGCTTAGATGCATACAAGTGACCCTACAGTCAGCCACCCTCTTCACTGTGCAGGAATGACATTTTATCTTTGATTTCCTCTATTTTTGGCTTGGAGTAGGAATGGGTTTGCAGTTTTAGAGCTTCTACTTGGCCTTCCTAGCTTAGCCCATAAACTAAGGAACCAATGTAGGCAAGTGGCAATTACTAGGTATCTTAATCCCAATTTTGCCTTTCAAAGCCTTCAGATGGGTTTGTTGGCCAAGTGAACAGACAGTAAATTGGACTCTGGCCAAAACTTGTATTACCTGAATCCCACATACCTCCACTCTATTCATTTAGGTACTGAGCCTCCAGGTATCAAGGTCAAGTTGAGCCCTGTGTCCAAAGGTCCACAGAAGTGTGGCGTTCCCCCTTCCCCAGTGTACAGCTGTAGTGGCCTGAGGTTTCTCTGGGACAGGACTGGGGAGCTCATCCATATGTATACTTGCCGAGTGCTGCAGTGTCCTTCCTTTGGGAGACCCCGCCTCCTCTTCAGTCAGTGGGTTCAGAGTCTGAAAACTGGATCAGGTATGAACACTCACCACATGATCAAGACTTTATTAGGGCATCTGTCTCCAGCCTCCTCAGGTTGCCTCTGTTGACAGCCTCATGGACCCAGTAGCTTGAACTTGTTGGCAACCCATCTAACTTACCTGCAGGGCCTCTGTGTTCCACTGAGCAAATCACAGCTCTGAGTGGGCCAGTGGGACTCTTTGCTGTCACTCTGACCTGGTCACTCATAATAACTGCAGCCACCTGGCTTCTCTGGTTTTAGAGCCCTCTCATTCCCGTGCTACCCATGAGTCCATTTCTGCAATGGCATCTCCTACCATCAGGCCTGGTTTTAGAGGACAGCCATCTTCAGCCCTCTCTCAACCCCCAGCTACTTAGACTGTGGCTGAGAATTCAACTGACAAGGTGAGAGGCTGGAGAAAGAATTTTTGTGAAAAAGCCATTGGAAATGTATGATTTTTTTAATCCCCTCTGTTCTCCCTTACCACCAAGCTGCCCCTAGAGAAATTGATAGGAATGTTCTAGAGATCTGGAGAAACCATGGACCAATGTCAGTCCATAACTAAGGAATCCAGAGGCTTTGGCTATGAACCTGAGGTATCAGGGCAGACAGACCCATCTGCATTGGGATCTAGCCACCTGTCCACAAAGGACAGAGGGCAAGTGTGCATAAAGAAAGGTCCCTTGAGTCTGAGACATGAGCCACAGGGGAGAAGGAGAGAACTGATCTCCATCTTTCTCTAAACCCTGGCCTAGAGTACCATCCGAAGGGGTGAGAAGCTACTAGGGAGCAGGATCAACCACGCAGTCCCTAAGAATGACAGAGGAGATACAAAAGGCCAGCAGATGAAAAAGAAACACCTGCTTTGAGCACACAACTTATCTATCCCAGGATGGTGGCAGGAAGGTGGCAGGGACTCCAAAGAACCCACCATTGGCCACCTGTGACTGTTCACTCAACCCAAGTGAAAATCAGCTTCAAACATGTGTCAAGGGCAGAAGAAGAAGCCAATGCCAGTCTCCTGAATCCTTTCTTGCCCTTTTCTACCCTACCTCGACCTCCCCCTAGCTAAGGAGCAAGCGGCAAGTGAGAGGGTAACTGAAAAGGTAGAGAAACAGACAAGCCGCTGAGGGGCCCACCCTCACCTTTCCCACTGGAAGTGGCCAGCCCAGGCCAGAGTTGGGGCAGGGAAGACAAATTAACTCTGAAGTCCAAGTTCTTCCTATTTCATGGGACAAGACATATTTACTGCTGAACTGAGACTTCTTAGGGAGCTAAAAGATCGAGTGAATTTTTTATAATCCAAGAGCATGACCATACGCTAGCAGACCTGCCTGATCACATCCAGGGGCCTGGGAAGAGCTTTTGGATCTGAGATTGCGTGTGCGCGCACGTGTGGGCACACGTGTGCTGTGCACACTGGAGCGAAGGAGGTGAGGGTAGCAGAGTGGGCAAAGTTTGGTGATTTGCACTCTATGAGTCATACCCATCTAATATAGTAATTACATATGGTTTAACATGGTTTTTCTTAAATTAACTTTGGAGCAAATACATTTTGTAGCTGCCACCTTGAGCTCACTTACCACTGTCCCTTTTCTATCCCCTGGGAGGAAATACCTTCAGTTCCTGGGAAGTGTTTATTGATTTCTTCCTTCAAGAGATGGAGCAAATTTTCGACTGTGTGCGAGACCACTGTTGTCTGGGTGTGTTTTTTTTCCTTGCAGCTGCTTTTGAAAAGACAAATTCTATTGAATTGTATACTTTATACATCTCAGGGCCCTGGGTTTATTATCTATCAAACACTGTGCAACTTGTTTTGAAATATTTCTCATCGCTCTTCGGCGGACCTTGCAATCGTGGGAGGGAAAACAGCGTGAAGTTCTGGAGGTTTCGATTCCCTCTTCCAACGTGCAGGTAACAGAGGCAGGAAGACTTTGATAAAACATGATGACTTCTTTAAGTCATAATAAAATTGTTAAGTCTTCACAGAAATCCTCACACAAGGGCCTTTTCTCCTCCCTAATAATAGGAGAGCAGATAAATAAAGCCATTAAATGAGTTTCCTCTTTGTGCAGCAAGGGCTGAAAAAGCTTCAGGGAGGGAGGGAGAGGAGCAGGAGGGGAAGGTGCTCAGGCCTCTAGGAGGCAGCCAGATATGATTAGCTCCTTCGCACCCTTCACTCAGTTAATAGAGAGGTGGGCCAGCTTGATCCCTTTTTCATCCCAGGGCCCAGCGCGATGCCTGGCACGCTGTAAGTGCCCTGCGCCTATTTTTTACATGAAGGCAGCTGGAGTCGTAGAGTGGGTACCAGGACGCCAGCCTGAGTACCAGAGTGCTGTGTAGCTCATGCTAAGCAGAGAAGCAAAAGGTTAAAACAATTATTCTAAGTCATTGCATCACATCCCCTGAAAACATCGTATTTATGATTTCTTTCTCACTTACCATTATATGAAATTATCTTATTTTTAATACATATGCTCATTTTATGCAATAATGACATATAATGTGAATCTGCACACGTGCACCTAACCCAAAGGCTAGTACCACCCGGAAGTAGCGCCATCTCACAAAACACTTCCGCTCCCGAACGGCTGTGTTTATCTCACCTGCGGGAACAGTCTACCTTGCTAACCAGTCTTGTCTCCTAGTCCTAGGTTAGATTCCCTAAAAACAGACGGGTATACCCGACTTATCCAGGGTGTGCTGGGGGTGGGGTGGGGTGGATGTGAGGAAGGGAAGGTGTTAAGCAGGAATGTGGTCTCCAATCAAGTCCAGCCTTGGGTGGAGTGGGTGGGGGAGTAGGGGGTGTTCTGAAGCATAAATCACACCACAGAGTGTTGCTGCCCCTGAGGCCACTCCTGGGAGGGGGACGGATGGGAAATATAGTTAGCTTCATGGGATGGACTCGGCCAAGGGCAAGGCTCAAGACAAGGTTCCACTGGCCACAGCGCTTGCAGCTACTGGGGGGGTGGGTGTCCCGGAAGGTAAGGAGGATCAGGATGGAGGCAAACAGCCTGTGACTCCATCCTTTCTGTACTGTGATGTCTACAGAATCATAAAGTCCTTGAGGGTGGGCACTGGTCTCGCTAATTGTTTTTAACTTCCTGCATCCCTTAGTATTGGGCCTGAGTGCTAAGATACATTCTTCCTCCTTCTGCAGGCTGTTTGGGAGAAGTCTCTGAAATGGAGGTGGAGAGCTGCCTACAGGAGTACCCAGCCTCTCACAGTTTCAGCTGCCTAGAGGAAATCCAGGGAACGAGGTCCCTCAGTGTGCCTGGTGCTTGGCCCCAGGGATGAGTTCTATCATCACCCATCATTATAGGGAGCAGAGAGCAAGTCAGACTCCAGCGGTTCTAAATGGGAACTCTCAGCCCCTCTTGGTGAGCAGCCAACACACTAGCAGCTATCTTCGCTGGCCAGCTGGGGAGATATTTGTTCACAGTAAAATCCCAGACTTCCTGGAAAGCTTCTGTACTCAGGAGCTGCCTGCCTGCCTGCTTGGCTCTCTCCAACACTGCTCAGGGGAATGTAAGGGGGCAGAGCCACTGTGGAAAGCTGATCAGCGGCCGCACATGTAGCCACCAACGCTGATGGAGTGCTCACTCCGTGCCAGAGACCATCCTAAGTGCTTTACATGCTGACTCATTTCATCCTCACCACAGCCCTGTGAACTAGGTAACACATTTCCTGTCCTTGTGTCCACATGAAGGGTTCTTCAAAGGTTCATACCCTTTGACCCAGGAATTCAAGGTGTAAGGATTCCTCCCTTAGGAAACATTACTTACTACAAATGACCTTGACCCACAAAGAAATCTGTTAATATCATATTTGTCATAGCCCCCCACTCCCCCCAAAAATGGAGGCTAACAGCTAAGTGTTCGATGAAAGGGAAATGTTTGCTTTACGATCCCGCTAAACGATGAAATTTTATATAGCCGTTAAAATCATGTTTATGAGGATTTGTAATAAAAATGAAAAAACCTTACAGGTTTACATGGCATAAAAAGATCCAAGATTCTCTGTTCAAAATGATCCAAATGCAGATTTGAAACCATATACAGAGTGCCTTTTGACTTAAGAAGGCAGGCTGAATATATGACAGTATCACTGTAAATGAAGTCTTGGTGGTCTTTTGAAATCTCACATTATAAAAAATAAACAACAAGACAACAGGTGTTAAATTGGGAAAATTCAATGTGGACTTAGAAGCTCGTAAACAAACATCATTTGAAACCCTGTCACCAGCATGGTCCAGGGGCCATGCCTTTGCACACCATCATCACTCATGTGAACCCGCAGAGCCCACATCTCCAAGGCTACCATTTACTGCCAGGGGCCACAGAACAGACGGTGAAGTACACAGAAGGCAGCTGTAACACAAACCAGGAACAAATGGAGCATACTATTTTTTTTATCGATTTTAATACGTAGCAGCAGTGTATAATACATACTGTTTTCTTTTTTGCTGCATTTTGGTTTTAAAAGCAGGCATACATGTGATACTGTGATATGATTTATTTATGTTTTCTAGGTGCGCATGCGGTACAGCAGTTCTGATCGGGGCACCACGCGTTTTCCTAAACTGAATGAGTCCTACCTGACAAATGTGTTGCTTAGAGAGCACGTGGCACACCTGGGAAAAGCAGGAAAGCTTCATGCCCTTTCCCAATTGCTTGTCCAATGCATCCTTTCCATCTGGCTGTTCCTGAGTTTTATCCTACCATGGAAAACCAGTAATCTAGTAAGTAAAACATTTCTCTGATTTCTGTGAACTGCTCTACCAACTTAATTGAACCCAAGAAAGAGCTATTGGAATCTCCAGTCTATAGCGGGTCAGTCAAAAGCACAGGGCTTGAAACTGGTATCGGGAGGGGGCTTGGGGTGTTGAGGGGACAGTCTTGTGGAACTGAACCCTTAATCCGTGGGGTGTGATGCTGTCTTCAGGCAGTGTCAGAACTGAGTTGAACTGTAGGACACCCAGCTAGTCCCCAAGAATTGCTCAGTGGGTGCAGAACCATAATGCTAACACTGGAACTGGGTGCAGAAGCCAAATTGGGTGCAGAATTGTGTATAGACACACACATACACATTTTTAAAAGCATATGAATTTCCCCCCCACCCCCCAAAGTGTAAGGAGAATGGTCCCAAAAGAGATAGAGACTATTTCAGGAAGGGCAATCAGCACTAACAATCATTCCTAATAACCAAGCAGAAGGAGATTTCTGCTCTTCATTAGCACCAATGATCATACACAATAACTAATTAAAAAGAAGGTCCAGCAGAGTGCTCCGAGATGAAAAATTAGCTGTGTTCCAAAGACTAAGGGAAACGAGACAGACTTGACTCCTTATCTCCTAGAAAATTAAACCTCAAGCTGACCCTATTCATTATAATGAGGTCCTGATAAGGCAGACATAAATTCCCAGTAATTTTAACCCACCAGGACAACATATCCTGGTGGCAGAACAATGGGATAGACCACAATGGCCAGGCAAAACTTAAAGAGTACACCATTTCTGGGAAAGATACTAGGTTCAATTTTTTTTTTAAGATTTTACTTATATTTACAGAGAGAGGAAGGGAGAAAAAATATCAATGTGATAAAGAAATGTTGTCCAGTTGCCTCTCGTACATGCCCCGACTGGGGACTGAACCCGCAACCCAGGCATTGTCCCCAGCTGGGAATCAAACCGTGGCCTTTTGCTTTACAGAATGACGCTATACCAGTCAGGGCTAGATTCAAACTTTTTAAAAATCCATATATAAATCCATATAAAAATCATGGCCTAACAAAGAAATCCTGATTGTAAAGAGAAAGTTAGCCTAATGACAAATGGTGTGGGCTTGAATTACCTCGGACTTCATAACCAAGGCCCATGTCCTAATCACCCAGATTCTAAAACTTCTAATGATCTGAAGCAGTATTTTTTTTTCTTTTGAGGTTGGTAAATATGACTATAACGCTAGGAAGAGGTAAAATAACATCCAGCAAAATTGCTGCAAACTTAAGAAGGTAACC